>VXBJ01005137.1:1070839-1087670 GCA_013400055.1 Nycticryphes semicollaris
AAAAAAAAAAACCAAACTAAAAAAAGGGACAGAGTGTAGTTTCAGGGCTTGGTACTCAAGCCTGTTTCTCAGTACAGGTGATGAGTAGGTATTTACCTATTATTCACTGGTATCAGTGTTGGCTCCATGTCCACTGTGGACACCTGTCGGTATCAGAAATTATATCTGTCTGACAGCAATAATTGCTATTTTTCAGCCACTGATTAGAATAGCATCCCCGAAGATTAGGTATGCGTGCTTCACTGTCAAAGTGAGAGGACCATCACAGAATTTGTGCTGGTCATGGTTCATTTAAAATTGTGTTAACAGTTTGGATGGTGGAGCAGACAGGGCTCTTAGAGTAGGTTAAAACAACAAAACAGACTGGGATCCCAGCTTTGGGATGGGAGAGGGATTGGTTTTAAATGTTCTGAATGAACTTTAGAAATACTCTTACATGAATAAGAAATTGCATAATTAAAATACACATAAGGAATCAGGTTATGGTACTGGTATACACTAGGGGAGTTGGTAGAGGACAAGCTCAAATCCAAATTTACCATGTGATGCTGTTGCCATAAAGATGCTTGTTATTAGATGAAATATCAAGAGCACCCTTTGTGTGGAGGTCATTCTGGTGCTGGAGAGGCCCAGACCACAGCTCTGCACTCCATACATACTTCAAATAAAGACAAACACAGGAGGAAGTCTGGAGGAGAGCAACAGGACTGATAAGAGGTTTCAAAAAACATGACCTGTAAGGAATTTTTTTTTTTTTAATTTGGATTTGTTTAGTCTAGAAAAGACTGAGGACAGCTATAACAGACTTCACATGTGAAGGCAGTAGCTGAAAGGGGTATGGTAAAAGGGTACAGTGATCACTGGGTCTGTTTGTATGGAGAAGGACAAGATCTAGTTGGCTTTATTTAGAGTAAAACAGAGCAGGTAACCATTTAGGAAAGTGCTATCCATAAAGAGAGGGAGATGCTGGAACCAATGGCACAGGGAGGCTTTGGGATCTCCATTGCTGTGAGTTTCCAAAAGTTTAAACTGATGTACAACAGGAGTGGTGTAGGCACAGGCACAGAAAGATGCCATAGGGTCTCTCCATACCTATATGCCTTTGCTTAAACCCATCTGTCAGGGCTTGTTGCTTTGATGGCAGTAGAAGAAGGCATGTTGGGCTCAAGTTTGGTTGCTAAAACAGAAAACGTGCAGATATGTGGGTATGTTTGCACAGAAAATATTGATAAGACAGGAAAATGATATTGTTGTCTGAAACCACAGCCAACAGTTTTAGATGTTCTGCTTCAAAAAAATATATTTAAGGAAAACTATTCCTCTGAGAAAACAGAATCTTTCATTAAACAAAAGATTTAGATGGAAAAAAATTATAATGAACTCTGTAGATTAGCAGCCCAGCAAAATCCCAAAACATCTGAAGTGTACTTACTGATCCTGGAAATGGTTGCTTTTCACCATCCGGGATTGAGCAGAGATAACACAGCACCTCTGTATGCAATGGAAAGATGGGTAAAGAGATTGACAGGGAGCCTGAGAGTAGCTTCACCTGCAAAAAAAGGTAATAGAAGAATAAGGATCCAGAAAGACTGTGTGCAATAGCTTGCCAAATTAAGAGGGAAATGGTATCTCTCAAAAAGTCAAGGAAGGAGTGTGGTTAAGGGATGAGAGTCAGAAACCCAGCATTCAAAAACTGCTAGTTCTCACAAAGCCTGCACTTACATGTATTCAATCCAGGAAACTGGTTAGTGGGATGTGAAACTACCATATGTTTTTGCAGATGCTACAAGTATGTGTGCTTTCCTTATGTATATATGCTTTATACCCACTTTTGAAAACGGGTCAAAACCTTCCAGTGCTCCAGGAGGAAAACTCTTGAGAATTTACAGATCTGCGATGCTGTGATTAATGTTTCTGGACAGCAATTTCACTTTCCCTTATTGAGGCTTGGAAAAACAGAGGCGAGTGCAACAGATCAAGGCAGACACATCTGCCTGGCTGTCAGATTTCACGCCAACAAATTGGAAGAAAATTAAAAAAACTAGGCCAGACCTGGTGCTTGCTCTGGGAATGCAAAGAGGTCTGAAAGGCTCCTACACAGATATTGAGGCTTGGCATAAAACCACCACAGAAACTCCTGTGTTTTTCTCTCTGTTTTTGCCATACCTTTACTAGAAATACATCAAGTGAATATGAAGGAATGAGATGATCTTGTTAAAACAGGCTTGAGTTTGTGTCACTTCAGTTAAGAGGAGGCTGCATTGTCCACCTCTGCCCACCACAGATCAACAGCTGCCCTTTCAAATACAAACAGTTGCAGGCTTACATCTTAAATCAATGGACCTGTGAGTGTAGGAGACAGGGAACCATAAATGCCCAAAAGTAGGGGGTTTTTTGGTAAATCCCCAGGAAGATTTACACCCTGAAATACAATCCTTCTATCAGGCACAGAGGACAAGCTACCTTCATCATCATGTTGCTCTTAACTTTAATTTCCAGCATGAATAGCCCCAAACCACTCTGGAGTGGGGGCGATATGACACTGCCAAGTGATTACACATTGTCTCTTAATACAAAGACAGTTGGTTTTATGCTCCATTACTCAGTTCCATATTACAAGCCTTATCTCACAGGAAGCTTGGAATGGCTCTCTAGTTTCATAAACCTTGTGGTAAAAGGTTGAGTTTTTAAATATAGCATTTTCCAGAGAAACTATCTTAAAAATGTAGTCTGTTCAAATTCTCTGCTTCCTTTAATGCTATTTTCAGGTTAGGTTTTTTATTTTTTATTTTTAAATTAAACATTAAGCTTAGCAACATGCATGAGATGTTAGATTAAAGGGACAAGGCTTGCGTTTTCCATGTCTGCCCAAAAATAGCTATTCCTTGGGTGGGCCAGGTAAAGTCAAGCAAGGTTATTGTGACAAAACTTCCTCCAGCTTTCTGGGTGTTGGGGAGAGAGATGTGACTGGCTGCTTGCAGAAAAATCTGGCCAAAACCATCGGGCCACATCCTTTGTGGAGGTAAATCAACATCATCTGAGTGGCACTTCTGGAACCATGACTATTTTCATCAGGATCAGGCCTTTTACATATGGTGAGGAAGTGGTAAAGATCACAAAGGGAGGGGAAGATATACATGCATGGCAATAATTGGAAAAAGCAATGGGGTTTTCCTATGTAGGTGGTGTCATTTTCTCTAAAGAATTAAAGTGTGGCTTTCCCAGCACTCTTTCCCTTCGAGGAGACATGCTGAGCACTGCGTCCCGATAAGCCCAGATGCCCAGAGGAAGAACCGTGTTGTTGTGAAGACACAGGCCCAAAAGGCAAAATGTCTGGATTTTATTTGCAGCTCTGCCACAAACTTCCCGGACGATTGTAGCTAAGTTAACCAGGTCCTTTTTTTTCTAGCAGCGTCTGTGCCTTTTCTGCATATGCATGAAGCATACATTCGCTGTTCAGGGCTTTGCACAAAAGTCCAAGAAATGCAAAGCTGCAAAGAAACACTGCCGCCTACATGCTGTGCTGGTTTCCCCAGGCAAAAGGTGATGATCTGGTGAAATGGCTGGATCCCTGCCTGCAGGGATTCTGATCCAGAAACGAGCAAGAGCATCACAACTCTGCCTCAAAGGCCACCTTGCCCAATGGGCCATTGCTGGGAGACAGCAGAATTAGGCACCCAAGGTGGAAAGCAAAATCAGGGTGAGCAGAGCTGAATGTATCCACACTGTGCTTTCCCAGCCTCTAACCATTCAAGGCATGGGGACTTCCAGATCTAGGAGTGGTTCATGGGAACTTAGCAAGCCTCAAAGCATTTCTAAACCTGGGAGCATGAGTAGTCCCGGACAAGCTCTCAGGGCACCTTGGGATTTTTAGCTTCCTTGGAGCAGGACTCATTTCTTCAGCTCTATGTCAGACTTACTGTATCACATAGGGCTTTTGTAGTTGCTACAAAGGACAGCCTTTGCATCGCTCTCATGAGGAAGCGATGACGCCTACCAGGGAGTTGAGGCTAAATACACTAATGTTTCCTCATGCCTTGGAAGGGAAGAGAAGTCTGGAGAGAATTATTGTGATGTATAGGAGCTTTGCCAGTGGAATGCCCTATAATAAAAGCTACTCTTCCTTCAGGTCATTAAGGTACCAATTTTTTTAGTACTCTTGCTTATGACAAGTAGATCTTGAGTTTAAAGAGATGCTTTCCTTCTCTTTCCTTTTACCTGACTTACTAAATATATTTTGGAGATTTTGTTTCTTTATGTCAGTGTGTCCAAATATCCCTGTTCAAATTGTCGTCTTCCAGATCTTTCCTCAAAGGAGCCATAAGGCTGTAACCATCGCATTTGTGCCCTGTGTCCATTGCTCAGTGAAAACTGAAGAATGAGAAAGTACTCTGAGGGGCACTTCAGGTGATGGAACTGGATTTAGAATAAAGAAAGGTCTATCTACTCTCAAAGGCGGTCTTGCATCTGCTTTGTTCTCCATGCCCCATGAGCACGCTACACCCTGGAAGCTACAGAGTTGAGTTAGAGTGATGGTGGGTTGAGCTTTCACCCTAACTTACGGTGGGGTTCATACATCTGGGCTCAAGGGGGGTGTTAAAGTGGTTACACAGCTTCAGTCTGGAGATGGCTTTTGTCCAGTTGGCTGAGAAGGGGGCTGGATTGACAAGCAGCTGTTTGCATCAACCAGTGTAGACATGCCCAAATTCTCCTAATGTAGTACTGGAGGGTACTCAGATATTACGGTGATGAGGGCAGTCTGAGAACCTGTTTAGACCAGAATATGGGTTTCAGTCACAGTTTTCTGGCTGATTACTTGGGTGACTTTGTGCAAGTCTTGACTTGTTATTGCCCTATCCAATAAATGGGAATAGCAGCATTTGCCTCCCTTCATAAAACACTTTGAGGTCTACAGATAATCTTCCTCCTTTTTCCCACCCAGGATGATGGGACCAAGTGGAATCTTACGACACGTGGAGTTTCTGTGGTCTAGCATTTGCCAAGCATTTGAAAATGGCTCTTTGGCTTGAGTTTACAATGTCTGTGATTGCCACGTGATTTCTCATGGAAACTCTTAGTTGAAATCATGTCACTATACAACTGAAAATGCATGGGATTAGGAGAGAAACTGAAGTAGTCATCAGGACTATACAGACCCATGATGGCCTAACTGTCCTACCTGGGGCACCCTGCAATATACACATCAATAATCTTGTCAATAACCTACAGGAATTTGTGGTTCAAAGGTCTGCATGCATTTAAGAGCAGAAAATTCTAAGCAAGAGATTCTTCTTGACCACCACACTGCTCTCTCCATTACCCAATAAGGTGTGCACGCAATAGAGCTAGAGAAATACATCTCCATTGGGCATGTAGAGATGTTCTCACAACAAAATGTTCCACATTTTCAACTCAAGGACCTTGTGCTGCTGTGGACAACTGATATTTTAGGACACAGTTTCTTCTTTCCCTGAGTTTTCCTTGGCCAGGGATGTTTTCTCCTACACTGGGTGCAAGTCCATTCTTAGATCTCATCTCTAGCAGGTACCAAAGGGATGCATTACCGAGGTTATGCTATTTTTAACAATGATGTGAGAGAAAACCTTAGTCATTGCAAATAAACATTACAAGTGACTTGGGAACTGATGAAAAGAGTAAATAGTTAAGAAAACAAGTCACTGATATTCAGACATCTTCCCAAAGAACATTGCAAGGCTGTACGAGCCTTGAAGAGCCAGGAAACCAGTAAAGATTTGTATCAGGCAGTGTGATCTAATGAGTTTAAGGACGAGAGGCTAAGCGATGGTTTGATCACAATCTCTAAGAAGTCATAAGAGGAAGACAAATGTGGAAATGAGGCAGATGTATATAGAAATCTTAAAGCTGAAATTTAAAGCTGAACATTTTTTACTTTTTGTAGGTAGGTGGAACAGGAGCAGTAACTAACTTCAGAATAATGTTCCGAGGCTTCTGTAATAGCTGCTGTAGTCTCCAGGCATCTAGGGACTCCATGTTCACATCTTGCCAAACATGGAGCAGAATTAGTGAGGGTAAAAGTATTTAAGAGGGAATAGTGTTTTAAGACAGTCTTGACTCTAAATAGCATAAGCTATTTGGGTTAGCTTGAGCTACCTCTTTTCTTAGCCTTTGCCTCTACTCTGTCATTATAGGATGACAACATCAGAATTACCTGCTAGCATTTCTCCCTTTAAAACAGGAAAAACCCCAAGTAACATAAAAAGAGCCCATCAGCGAGCACAAATGAAAGGCTGCTCTATATGCTTCTGCAACTTCCCAGAGCAGCACTCAGGATTTGTTCCTTGGACCAGGGGTGGGAGGAACTCAGCACCTGGCTGGACTGGACCCAGTGGCTGTGTATTTCATGAGTCCTATCAGATATGATCTGTCCGTACACAAGCCATGTTTTACTTATAAAGTAAATTACATTACATGGGCTATAATGTACATTTTCAAAGGGGATCCACCTTAAAAACATTTTGTTTAATAAAATAACTTAATTAGAAGAGAGCTTCTGGCTGATGTGGTTGAGGCTGTGATAATTTTTCCTTCTCAAATCATTTTCTCTGTTTATTATACTTAATTATAGTGTAATTATGTATCCATCCTCTAGGCAAATTATGCAATCAGAAAATGTGAATGGTTCATTTGCCACTGCTGTTGGGACTAGTGTATACATCCCTAGTACAAAATATGAGCATCATTTCTATTATTCATGGTATATATGCATATACATATATATAAAAGATGTTTCACACAGAATGAAAAATGGGTGTAAATATTTTATTGGCAGTCACTTTTGCATCATCCACCTTATTCATTTGTGGCCTCCTAATAATGAAACCACCCAAAGCTCAGATAGGTAAAATCTTTACACTCTACCATGAATTTTCTCAAACACAAAGCATACACGGCTGAGGAACATGAAGTTCCACAATGTAAGTTTAATTTTGGTGGGAGGATTATTATACTTTTAAGAGGGATTTTTGCATTTCACTTTCTAATATCCTGGCCAGAATTTCTTAGCACCACAAGAGAGAATGGAACCCCACAATATTCAGTTATTTGGTGTAGATTTGTGTTCAATTCATGGGTTCAGACTGATCTTTTTTCTCCTGTGTGCTTCGTAAACTTTCTAGCTGTGGCAGTACTGGCTTTTAAAGGCTAGGCTATTCTCCCTCTTGTTTTTCTTGATGGGACTTGACAGATCATGTTTGAACATAGTGAAAGATGAAACCAGATATCCGAATCTTGAATACCCTTTTGAGACTGATGTATTCTTCTTTTGACCAGCTCTCTGTATGTACACAAATTGGATTTCCACTTGGCAATTTCATCTTCTCTTCATGTGTTTATTTTGCAGAGATGAGGCTGCTTGCACCAACAGAGCAGGTGGGGAAGAAAACGTATCTGTTGGTGAAGCTCGAGTCAGCTCTGTTGGCATCATGCACCTGTGTTTATTGCAGCTGGCAAAGAGGTGAGCCATCCGTGCAAAATGGCAAGCCTACCTGTCACTTGGCCAGCCCCACAACTGATGGAAATCTGGATAACTATTTGATCTACCCCTTTTGCCCCCACTGGGGATCTGGTCCTGCCTTTCACATTGTCACCCATCTGCATAGTCCTCTCCATGAGTGTCTTGCAAATACGCTTTTGCAGGAAATAGAAGGCCTCAAAGTGGCCTCATTCCCTGGAAATGGGCTGGTATTTTTACAAAGAGCCAATATTTCTTAGCCATGCAGGCAAAATTGAATTTTACCATATGGCAGCTGAAGGGCCAGGACTTGCCTGAGGAATGGTGGGGAGGCTGGGTTAGGGCTGGGAAAGCACAGATGGGTGGGGAGAGCCAGGAATGTGGGACCTGGGGAGGAGGGTAATGGAAGAGCCAGGAGCGGCGGTCCCCCAGACAGAATTAGCAACCTCGGGGAGGAGAAATAAGATGATTCCTGATCATCCTCTGCAGCTCCCCTGTGCAGACAGTGGCCTCAAACAGCCTTTCCCTCTCCCTACCCTCAAAACACAACCACTGCCCCATTTCTCCCTCTCCCTGAGAAAAGAGCTGTCAGTTGTGGTCTCTGAGGGAAAGGCACTAGAATCAAAGCCCAGATCCAGGCAGATACTTCATGGTATCTTAAGATCCAATAAAAATCCAGGGAGATTTTTCAAAGGAGCCACCAAATACTCCCAAGCAGGTGCTGTTGCTCCATCCTGACCTGCTGACCCACGAGGGAAGTTGTATAGCTGTGTGTTCATTCACACATGCAAGTAGGCCAAAATAGGGTGAAAATAGCCAAGCAGCTGGTTTGCGGTGTTGGCTAAGAAGTCCTTGCACGCAGCAGATAGGATGAGATGTGCCAACAGCCCCAAGTCTGCAAGCACACAGTAGCCCTGCAAAGTGCTGGAGGACCACAAGACCAGGCACTGATTCAGTCCACAGCAAGCAGGCATCTCCCCAGAGCAGGATGAGAAGGGAGCAGTAGGTATGTAAGATGTTTTTGTTTTTTTCCTGATGTTATCCCCATTTTCCCAGGTCCCAGTTTCAGACAGCTGTCTGCCATCCACGTTGGCCAGACACCGAGACGCTAAGCAATTGGCTGGCATTACTGTCATGAGCAAAGGTACAGCACTATGAATTGTCTGAACCTTGTCAGCCTTTTCCTGCAACGATTTTTCATGGTGTGAAATAGGTTGGGACGCAGCAAGTGGCGTGCTGGCTGATCGGCCCACTGCCAGAGGAGGATTTGTCCATTATAGTCTCACTTGTCTTTTAGGTGTGGCTTGAAAAAGGAGGGTTTGAGCCAATGTTTGTTGGGGTTTTTCCACGATTTGTTATGAAACCCTTGGTTTTCCCATGCCTTGAATTTGGGAGTATGTGCCTTAAAAAGCAATGTTACGAGTGCCTAGCACCAAGGTAACACTTTCCACCTGTCCATTTGTAAGTGAGTGCTGGATTTAACCATATTTGAGTGATGGAAAAGCTGTGATGCAATTTACCTGAGGTCAGGCCATAGTCTGAAGGTAGGGCCTGGAGCAGGATTCAGACTGTCAAGTCTCCAAGCAGCATGTGCCAGGTGCAAGCAGGCCTTGTCCATCCCTTCTGTCCTTTCCTTTTGTTTCCCCTTGTGTTCCTACAGAAAAATGAAAGGGGGAAAAACTCAGTGTGGGTTATAAGCTCCAGTATCTGCGCTAGGGAAATCTGCAGCCAAGAGAAAGGTGGCTGAATTAGGTCCAGTTTGTCCACCAATTCTTAAAGAACTTCTTATCACAGAGTATACTGCTTCAAAAATTATTCCAAGAGCTCAGAGCCCACAGCTGTGAGTGAGAACAAGGGTCACCATTCCTAATCTGAGATTTAATCAGTTGAATTTCAGTTATCAAAAAGCCATATGGGAAGCAAGGCGTATTTTTATATCTTCACTGCTCCAGTGAAAGCTGCGTCTGAGAGAAGATAGAAATTATACGTGTGTATGAGATATATACAACACCCTTTTTAAAGATGATGACATTAATGCAGAAACCAAAGTCATGAGTGGCTTGGTTGTTTTATGTATAGTTTGATGCAATTATGAGTGAAATGTAGTCTGTGCAGACCACTTGACTGCTTATAAGAGAAAACAAGGGTTATAAGAGAAATTTTTGTTCCTGTACTTGCTCTCTATAGGTGTTAATGCTGTGCTGAGGAGCTCTGCTCATAGACTAGGACTATTGTGCGAAGTAACTGGACGATTGTGAAGAAAATACTCCCATCCCCACCCTCAGGATGGGTATGTCTGTGTCTGTGTTGCAAACAACTTGAGACTGAGCAGGCTGCCAGGCAGCCAGCAGCCGAGGCCCCCTGGAAGCCTCAGCCCCAGAAATCTGCTCCAGCACTGCTTCAGCACACACTGAGCTTCACAATCCCAGGGAAGCATTGCGCCGAGATATCTGAACTGTTGTAAGTTAAAGCCAGAAGAGGTAGCTTTCCATTCACACCTTCAGTTTTCATGTCAACATGCCATAATGACATGAGGCAGCAGATGGATGCAGACCAGGAAGAATATTTGGACATATTAGGTAATGTGGATAAGTTAATTTAGCTCACACTCCCCCCACTGTTACTGCGGCTGAGAGATCACAACTCAGTGTCCACTGCGACAAAGGACCACACCGAAAGTTTCTCAGAAGTGAGAAGCATAATGGGCTTTGCTCAGGTTTATTGAACATTTTATTTAAATCGCTGCCTCTTGTCCTGGTCTGCAAAACCTAAACCCTGCCACTATAAATTACTGCCCTCGTTCTGGTTGGGTTCACAGTCTTTCTGCTCCCTCTCAGAGGCAGAGCCTGACACCTTTTACCTCTTGGGAAGGGTTGAACAACAGGCTAAATCCCATGTTACCAGCCAGAAGTAAAACATACTTTTCAATCAGCTATGGGTCATGTTTCCCAAATGGTCTGGTATCTCCAGTCCCCTCTACTTTATGAAAACTACTACTTTGCATAATAGAAGGGAGAGATGCTCTGACCATCTGGTAGGCAACGCCATGTATAATTTAGGTTATTTCACTCACTCTCCCATCAGCAACAGGAACATAGCTTCCTTCTTGCTTCCCTTGAACTCTTAGCCCTTTGCTAGAAATGCAAGGTCAAAAGCAGCTTTGATGGGGGAGCTAAACTGTATCCTGAACTTGGCTGCAGAGTTTTGAGGGACGCCTCTGCTTGTGGGTGAGATTCCTTCACAACCAGGTCATTTCCTGATTCTGCATGAGCAAAGGCATAAAGAACTCACTAAATCCCAGTCAGGAGAGGACAGTTAGTGTCACCACATATGTAAATACCCCTTTTTTTTTCCCAGGGGAACCTGGTCCCCCTCCAGCAAAGCCTGGGATCACATCTGGGCATTGTGCTCTGGAGACTCACCACGAAGGTCAATGTCACTGCAGTCCTGCTAAGGAGACTCCCACATGCATCCAACAGGGTGATTGTGAGGGAGGTGGACGAGTCCACTTGTGTCCAGCATGGAGAGAGGTCCTGGGACTGCACAGGCGCAGGGACCAAGCCACTTTTTCATCCACATTGGTGGTTTTTTTAGACAGAAACCTGCCCCTGGTGAAATACTCTTTGCTGCTTTTCCTCTATGTCAAGAGGAATATATTGGGCCTATCCAGCCCTGCACTCCTGTTTATCCACCCTTGGTGAGCATGGTCTGATGTTTAAGGCCCTGATTCTGAAGTTTATGTCTTAAATCAGTGGTATTATTCATGAGTTCAGAGATAACCATGTGCTTTTATACTTGGCTGGAATGGCGTCTAAAGCTGACAGCTGGGAGTCAAAAGCTCTGAGTCACCAGGTCCCTCCCCTCCTTCCTGTGTGACCAGTCTACCTGTGTCTGCTTCCTTGCCTGCTGCATAAGGAGGATGACAATTGCTTTTATCTGATGGTTACTTTCAAATGGCCCTAAAGGCCTCTTTTGGTCTGATGAAAATTCAGTAGAAGCTGGACTAGCGTGGAAAAGGCAGGGGGACATTTAACTAATGAAAGCACTGGAGCTCAGGAAAGCAATTACATACTTTCTTCCTCCCCACATTCCCACGCAGGTTACTTGGTGATTCCTGCAAAATCTTCTGTGGGCAGAGAGGAACGGGAGGCCATGAAAAGGCTGAGACAAGGCCCTCTGAGCTGGTGGAAGGCTCATGTGGAGTGGTGGTTTGGGTGCTCAGATTGTACCCAGCAGATTGGTACGCTAGCAGGTTCCCAGCAGTGGTTGCGCCTTAAAAGAGTTCAATTAAAAACCATGATCTTGGTTATGCAAACTCTTTTTCACATATGTACTTTGTAAAACAAAAACATGCACAAAAAAAAACAGAGAGAAAGAAAGAGACAAAACACAGGCCAATTTGCATGTATTTGACACCCCAATATACAGTAAGTCCCCAGGGAAGTGACTGAGTTGGCTTTCCACGCTTGGCAAGTGCACCTCTGAATAAAAGATTATTTTAAATATAGACTCTATTGATTCTCCTACTCTTCCTTTCCAGTGTCAGTCAGTACTGCTCTGGGATTTCTCTCCTCATGCATCTGGGCAGAGGAGGCAAGGCAGCATTGACTCATGGCACAGAGTCCGAACTGAGTTTTAGTAGAGACAAGCAACACAAGCTGTCCAGGATGCAAAAGGCTGAATGGATAAATGACTGATAACCTGTGCCTTTGCTTGGTGGAATTGTCCCTTCACACCATTCCTGGGGGCAGAAGTTGCACCCATATTTTGGGGAGTAAGCTGGCTTTGACATGCCTTTAAGATAGGTTAGTCTACACCTCCCTGTTTGTTAACAAGTCAAATAGGATCATCTGCTTGATAGTGTGAGAAACCCTGTGCAGCACAGTGTACAGCTGCTGTATCGTGTGAATATGCAGCCTGAAACCCCGCAGAGGAACTGTGGGTGTCCTCCCAGCTGCCCTGTGCTTTTGCAGGCATTTGTAAATACAATTGCTCTTGCTTTCCATTGATAGAAATCAAAAAGCAATTAAGAATCAAGCTCTTCAAATTGATAGGTCTCCTGAATTTGAAACATTTTTTATTCTTTAGCTGATATCACTGCCTAGATTAGATTATTTTTTAAAAGGAAGATTAAAATAAACAGTATTTATGGTTTAATTATTTGAATGACTAAGAAGCTTCAGCTTTGTTTTAACTTCACAGAGGACTGGGAGATGTTTTTAATGATATCTTTTACTCACATACCATCTTTCATCCAAGGATCTCAAACTGCTTTTCAAATAATTAATTAATCCTTGTACCTCTCCATGAGACAGTTATTATCTCTGATATTACTGATGGGTAAACAAAGGCACAAAGACGTCAAGGCACAACTGCTTTCCAAATATTAATTAACTAATTCTCACATCACTCCGTGAGACTGTTACTATCTCTGCTATTACCAATGGGTAAACTAAGGCACAAATTTGCAAGCAACTCGCCTGAGGCCATGCAGGTGAGTCAGTAGCAGAGCTGAGAATAGCGTATGACCAGTCTAAGTCTTAGCTAATTGTTTCTAGCAAGTACTATACCTGACAACAGGCAACACAAGCCCCTGCGTGAAGGACAGCTGAAACCAGCTGGAGATCACATTTGCCCACATTATTTTGCAGCTTCTTTTGAACTCGTCATGACTGGTGGAAGCCTATGTAACTGCAGTGAGAAATGGTTGGTTTAAAGTGTCTGCGGAGTTGAGATACTCCAGTGATGCTGGCTGTCCATCAACATACAATTCTCTAGAGTTTATATCTGTACTCATCCTGCATGGCATTCTCAGGCCAGGAGAGCCTCAGTCTTGACCAGACACACACACTTGCCACACACAGAGGGTGATGCCAATGCTCCTCTCCCCTCCGTCCAAGCCTGCAGCCCTGGAGCAATCACACAGCCCAGGGCAGCAATGCCAGAGTGGGGCTGGCCCCAAGCATACTAACACAGGCTGCTGTAAGCGTGTCTGTACTCTCCTTGTTTATCTGCCTTCCTCCTTTGGGATGTGGCAGGGTGTTATTTTTAAGGGTCTGTGCAAGAGGTCTCTGGAGGAACGTGGAAACTGCAGGCCAGGGCCCCTCACCAGCCAAAACCACCTTGCCTCCTTCCATAGTCCATCTGCTCAGACTTCAGTGTGCATTTATCCCACAGAGCAAGGGCTTTCTGTCCTCCCTATGAGGATGAGAAAAACCAAGGAAGCTGAAGGCACTCTCTGCCCTCAGGAAAGGTCTCCCTTTTTCAATTCAGCTGTAGTAATTCTCCGTGCAGGCACCTGAACCCTCACCATGCGCACATCCCAGCTGAGCTATTTCAAACATGGGCTTGGCCTCATCAAATGCAGTCTCATTTCCACATGAAAGGGCTGGAGGAATATGAAGCCAGCTCATCTGTATTGATAAGAATTTGGCATTACTTTCCCCCAGTTATCTAAGTTTTCTGTGTACATTAATCACAATGCAAAAAACAGGAGGGGGGGTGCATCTTCTCAGCTGTTTTCCCTGAGCTCAGGCAATAATCTGGCGGGGTATTTTTTTAGTTGATTGTTTTTTGGTTTTTTCTAAACTTCCTTTTTCCAGTTCCACTCTGATGGAATCTGATTGCTCCCTCCCTTCTGCAATTTGGATGTGTCACTCTTCGTGCTACAGCTCTGATGCAAGTGCCCCGCTGCCGTGTTTGCCAAACCTGGCATGAGTACCCACTGCCAGTCTAGACACCAGTCTAACTGTGGCGCTAATGCTAGGGTTTAACAGACTGATCTCGGCATTTGTCATAGCTCTGCCCACGGTCATCGCTTTGATCTTTATCCTTGAAAACCACAGTCATTGACAAAGGTAAAATGAATTTCTGTCTTTGAAAGACTTTGATGGCATTCCCTTGTTTTGTTTTGTGATTTTTTTTTTCCTTTGCTCTACCAGTTGAACTTCATCATAATGCTTCTGATTACAGCTGCTGCTCTAGGACCATATAGAATTCATGCTTTCTTCCTTTCTGCTGTATGGCTGTTTAAAAATATGAGGGGGAAATTCTGGGACACTTCTGAGACAAACTGACAAACTGCCAGTGAGTGTAATGTAAACTTTAATGGGAATTGGAGAGAGTGGGCCCTCAGGATTTGGTCTTGTACCTTCTTAAAAAAACCAAACCAAAACAAAATCATCCTGAATAGGGCCAAGTGCCAAAAGCAGGAGAGAATGAGAACTATTTGGTATTGGATTTCTAATTTGAAATCTGCACTCTGCCAAGTACTATTATTTGCCTTCGTGTAGTACCTAGAGGTCGAGCTCAGACAAGGGCCTTCTATTAGACATTGTATAGACACGTTGTAGGAGATTGCCTCTGCCTGGAGGTGTTTATAATTTAAATAAACATGATGAGCAAATCAAGTGTTACTGCTCCATCTTCTAGATGGGGAAGTGAAGGCAAGGAGCATACAGACCTTGTCCAAGGTCATGCAGGCAACCCAAATTCATTGTAGAGCTCCAGATTGCCTTCATGGCGGTGATAATATCACCTTTACTGGTGAGATGTTGGCTCCAAAAGTGACGGCTGGGCCATCAGCATGCAGCTAGATAGCGGTGCCTCTTTTTTGCAAGGATTTATGACACTTTTCCCTGCTTGGAATTACAGGGTTTGGCTTACTGAGGGGGAGTGCTACAGATCTCTTAGCAGCTCAGCCTCCCCTAGGGAAAAAGTCAGCAGCTTTTGAGCCAGACAATTTTTTTTCATACAGTTATAAAAGCCAATTGTGAGATGTCTTATCCCTTTGAACTTACTGTAGGAAGCAATCTACATGAGGGTCCTTCAGCAAGGTAATTCCACCAACCTTGATGAATTTCAATGAAAACAGAAGAGGGGGGTCCTTCCACTGGGCTCGGAATAAGAGCAGGAATTTAAAGAGCTTGAGTTCAATATCATGCACAGTGTAAAAGTAAATAAACTCAATAGGGGAGGCTTTGATTCTGGGATATACACAGTGTGTTATTTGGACATCTGTAAAAATCTTCTAAGGCCGGGGGTGAAATCCAGGTTCATGAAAGTCAATGGGATTTTTGCCATAGATGGCCATGGGGCCAAGGCTTGCACAGCCTTATATGCTTGCACAGGACTCAGCAGATGCCAGAGTGGACGGCAGTAAGTGAGTGACAACAGCCCATGGAGAAGTCCAGGGGACTGAAAGCACCCACAGTACTTTCCTGTCCTGTCCTATAGCCCATACAGAGTGGGTTTTGGGATATCCAGCTCCTAGATAGGAGAAGCCAGTTGTCAAAATCAGTGGCGTTAAACAAACAAACAAGCCTTCTGAAGTGACTGGTTCAAAACTGCAACTGGCTGAAAATTTTCCTTTTGTCATATATAAATATCACATAAACATATATATACACACATAGTTGGCAACTGGATAATAGATACCTAGGTAGTATGTATATTTTAGATAGAAAGATGTATGTGTTTTATGTGTATATGCTCACATATATTCCCAACAACCATAAAATTCTGTTTTCCTGTTTTTTCCAAACACTTCACCAGTTGATTCACAGATGCCAGATGTTGACATAATGTGTTAAATAGAAATGTTGACAGTTTCCCATGGAGAGTTTTCTGCAGTCTCGGAGAAGCTCTACTCAACATTTCTTTTGAGATTTGAAGGAATTTGATTAACATTTTGCTGTTGCCCATTCCTGACTACTCTGAGCTGAGACTGGCGGAGCACATGATGAGTAAGGCTCTTATGTTATTTACAGCCTCATCAAAACAATGAAGTAGCAGGGATCTCATTGGAGAGCTATATATCACTGCATTTGTCAAGATGATTTCCAAATCAAAGATGACTTCCAAGGATCAGCAAGTAAGCATGGAGCCAATCAAGGCAATGTCAAAAATCCCAATTTCTGCACAATATTCTTAACAGAACCTCTGAAATTTTGGAGCTTCATATATTATGGCTTAAAGGTCCTGTCCACATTCAGCATCCATGTGCCTTACAGAGGCATGATCCTAAAAAGAAGTGATGAAAAATGCCTATTTTTATAAAAAATATCCCTGTTTATAATGAGATCAAAGGGAAAATAAAGAATTCAGTACTTAATACTGACACCTGCCACTTGCAAAATCTCTCCAAGACTAGAAACAAATACCTATGAGAGTTTGGAAAATTTTGGTCACTCATTTTTTCCTCCTTTGCTTTCATTTCACTCACTGGTACATCTTTCCAATAACAGCACTGACACTGCTAAATGTCATGAAGTGAAGTTGATGAAGTTTCTTCATGTACTAGTTCCAGGTGAGATGGCAACAGGAACAGCTATAATTCTT
>VXBJ01005137.1:1098698-1118809 GCA_013400055.1 Nycticryphes semicollaris
TTAGGCTGACAGAGAAAGGAATGTGTTGGCATCAGACTTGCAGAGAGGAGTTACCTCCACCCCAGTCACTGGCAGCTTCCTTGAACAGGGATTTGAGGACAAAGCAAATGGGAAGGAAAAAGAAATGAGATGTGGATAATGGTCTCTCCTGCTCCCACCTCAGGCAGTCTAACACAATGATGGTTGACACCCCAAGATAGCATCTTTACATCTGTGGATAAATTTGAGTCCATCACTACTGTGGCTGCTCAGCTAACAGACCCTCAAGACAAATAAATAATGTGGGATAAATTGAAATATTTGTAATGTTTTAAAATGCTGTAAAAGTAAAATGCTGTAAAAGTATTTTTTCACTGGAAGAAGCTTAGGCAGAAATGTAATTGCCTTATAGAGAGTTCTTGCATCACATTTGGAGATTGAATTCAGTCTGAAATCATAAGTTATTTGGTTTATACTAGTATTTGAAGGTATTTAGCTATTATTTCCCTTCTTTTTCAGTAACTGCTGTGCTTCTTTCTTTTGTAGGGAACTTTTCAAGTTATTTGTATTTGTCAAAAGCACAGAAAAAAATGGGCAAGCTCTGTGTTCCACTGGAATGGTCCTCAGTACATCAAAATGCTGGCTTCATAATTTGCCATCCTGCATCACAGTAGCCATAGAATTCAGTCATTTAGTCATGTAGGAAGCCCAATGATCTGCATTTAAAACACCTCTTGGCTGTTCTCCCCTTGTAAAACTCCACATCAACAACTGCAGGGGGTTTATCGGGAGGTGACTGAGCCCTGGGCAAGCACACATAGATGAACAGGCTCATAGGGAATTCTCTCTCTCACTCACAGCCCTCGAACTTCCTCACAGTAAAAGTGAGTGTATTACAGTGTGAGGAACTCAACATGTAACATACTCACTGCATTGGAAAGGTATTTTTTTATTTAAAATTATACATATACAGACAACACACACAGATCCTGCTGTCATGCCTGGCCCACATTTTTCATAAGCTGTATCAATTGTTCTCCTCCATGTCTGTATCAACAGGCAGGTTTACGAACAGGTGACAACAAAGCAGTTTGGAATCTCACTGGGAATAAATTATAAGTAAAGAAGAGAAAGTTTCACCATGATGTGAGGACACCAATCATATTATTAGGGAAGAGAGCAAAAAGAGGAGGTAACGCTGACATACACAGCACAAATTCAGGGGACTTATGCCAATTTCTGTCAGCTAAGTAGCTGTAAAGACTACCAAATATGTCCTTAAGAATACTAAGCAAATTAATTATTACTATCTGTCCACAAATATTAACCCCCTAAACCATCACAATTTAATCACTGCAAATTCAGGTGACAGAAAAAACATTCTGGTTTTTATATCACTTGACTGAGCTTAGGAAATGAAAACACAGGAGATTTGGTTGATCCTCCACAAAACTTTTGGGACATGACGTGATCAAATAATTCAGGAACGAACCTGAACAAAACCTGACATTTCCTGCTCAGTAAGGGTGACATGGACGGCTCTCCCCCCAAACCTCAATGCATCAGAAAGCATTTTGCTCCTCTCACCACACCAACAGACCCAATCAGCCCCAGTAATCTTATCCACCCTGGTAAACCCAACCATTAATTTCTGCTGAAGACATATTCCCACAGAGGCACAGAGTAAATAGCTCAAGCGTCCCAAGCCAGCGCTGTGCCATTGCCCTAAAGGAGTGACCCCATTAGCAGAGCCCCTGCTATATTCAACCCAGACTTCCTCATGGTATCACTTCATAAAACCATCGTGCATCTGGCCCAAATTTAAGGCACAGTTGGCAGCATTTGATACAAGAAAGAAACCAAGGACTGAATTAGTATCCCACTAGGTTGTTGGTTTTTTTTTCAAGTGGCAGATGAAGTGCAGAGGCATGTGGAGAAGTCCTCCATACGCCTACTAACCCTTCTCAAGCGAAAGACGGGCTGTCTAGGTTTCGTGTTCTTTGAAAATACCACTTCATTACCTCCCCTTTTTTTGTTGCCAGGAGACCTTAATGAAATTAGTGAGGGATGAAACATTCTTGAAACATTCTTTCTGGATCATCAAACAGGATTAACGTATGAATTACACTGGGTGGTGCAGCACACCTAAAGGAGACCCGGCTGGTGGGACTACAAGCTCACCTCGTTCTTCTGTTATGTTAACAAAGAGGAATTGCACCGTGAGGGGGTGTGTGTGTGTATAAACACATGCACACACATGGCTTGTTGGTCACTGACTTGAGATTTTGGAGAGAAAGGAAAGGGAAAAGCCAACCAAATGAAAGTGCTTGCAGATGAGGGCCATCTGAATGATAGTGTTGCACTTTCCTCCTCCTCAGCACATACACTGAGCCTCAATTTTAGCAGAGGCTTGGTCACTGCTGCTCCAGCAATCCATAAACATAGCAGACAGTTAGAAATCTTCACCAACACACATCCAAAGGGTCCTGCTTAGCTGCAGAAAGGCCAGGTAAGAAAGAAGGCCAGAGTCACATGCTTAGGAGAAAGCTCTACTCTCTCTGGCCCTCTACCTCCTTGCTGGGAAAGTCCATGCTCCTTTGCAGCGTATTGACATGACAACCTGAAGGTTATAACCTTCAGCGGGGAATAGCTTGGTCTGTCTTCCTCTGTGGAAAATGGTGTTTCCAGCTCCCCACCCAATAAGCAATCTTCCTACTGAATTTTGTTTTAAACCATCAATAAATTGCACATGTTATCAAGAACGTCCACATTTTACTTTGCACAGGATCCCATCAACTTTCGCTCTTCCAACATCCCAGGCTGGCAGGGCTGCCTCACCAGCTGTTACCAGTGTTCTCAGGGTGGTAAGTTTTTTCCTTCTTCGTGTCTACTGCTGCCACTACTGGGTTACAAACCTAAAGCTCTTCACACATCTGTGCATAACAGTAATAATCTTTCATTAAAATGCATTTTGCAACAGCACATAGATCACCATCAGAAACTGCTGTTGCAGAACCAGATAGCACAGTAATCTTCTTGGTAATCTCTCTGATAGGCACATGAAAACCAAAGCCAGGGCCTCCCTGGGTGCTGAGACACATTTGGGTCTGGTGAGGGAGTCCGTAAATTCAACACAGAAGGAAAATCACCGACGTGAAGCTGGACCCCCATGACTTACCAACAGCATCAGTTAACAATCAGTTTGATATTTCAGGGTGAACATCACATCTCCCAACCAATACTATGGGATAAGTACAAGAATGGTCCTCCACCCTCAGCTGCTTTTTGCCTGGAAACATTCATTTGTGAACTTTGTGAACAGGACTGTTCCTGATAGAGGGACCCTGAGCAGTCTCTGTGTTTCATGCCAAATATTCACATAGTCCTGCAAGACTCCAAGTATCAAGCGGGAAATGGGCAACTGAGCCATGTCAAATAGGAGGCAACAGTGAAATAAATACACACTATACTCTTTCAACTCATTTAATTAAATAAACTGATGACTTTTAAGCTTGGAATCCTCATTCAGTCCAAGGTTCAAGCTCAATTGTTTGTTCTTGTGCAAACTGCAGGGTTTGGTTCTCCGTATTTACTCCACAATCCAAGTGCCTGAGCTCTGAACAACAGGAAAGCAGGAATCACTGGGGATAGGACAGCTGAAAAAGGTCAGTGAGGAGGCCAGATTCACAAGTGATGTCAGCTAGAGTCTCCCCATTGCTTCCAACCACCAACTGGAAAACAGGGACCATAAACCACATCATCCCCCTGTCTTCTGTCTGCTTTGTGTATTTTTCCACTGTAAATGCTTCAGGATAGGGATTGTCTTTTATATATATGCAAACATCACCCAGCGCAAAAGATCCCATGCCCAAGGCTGTACTGCAATAGTAATTACTTGATTTCAAGGGTTTAATTCAGGTGCACCAGCTCTCCAGTGTAATATCAGAGAAGGTATTGCAAATTGCTGCCATCCACTGAGAGCAAACAAATGTTGATTAATCTACAGCATTTTCCACTCATTTGTTGTTTTTTAATATCTCACTTCTCTTTGTGAAAAGGTCTAGCAAGTTGCCTTGCTGATTACAATTATTTAGATCACCCTAGCAGCCCAAAGCATTTACGGTCACTGTAATTTAAATCTCTTTGTTATAGTCTTCAGAATCTCCTGAAAATAGAAAGTAAACCTAATGGGAAACACAAATGTTTTATAGATTATATGCATGTCTTTAAGAGGTAGTAGCCAGCTAAGCGGAAGGTAAGGGAAAAAAGCAGAGATCAAAATCTAGGTCAGAACAAATGCTGGACAAAAGCCCACACTGTGAAGTCCCAAGCCTTCCACAAGAGAAAGAATGAAGGGGAAAAAAAGGAAATAATTTTCTTTTTTTAAAAGGAGGAATAATAGCCTTTTCAAACATGCCATATTATGGAAAAAAAGACATTTTGGAAGTACTATTGCTCCATTCCGTCTGTTTCTAGGACAACCATTATTAGCCACTAATTTTACAGATGCTGAATTACTTGTGTCACTGTCTTGTGCCTCTCTTTCAATCCAGCCTCGCTTCTGGCTTGCAGCTCCCCAGTGCACATTTCACCTGCTCCAGACACAGGAGACACAGAGGACCAAGCCCAGTGGTCTGCTCATTCCCCACAAAACAGAACACAAATACCTCCCTTTCCTCCAGAGCAACCAGACTCTTGTGTTCCCATCCATGGGTGGTCACCAGCAGCAGGACCTGTTTGCACTCTATGTGCTACTTTCTCTCACATTTTTTAATAAGACATAAGCATAATACCTCTTTTGTCAGATCCTGAGTATTTAGGCACTGCAGATTTTATACCAATTAACCACATTGAAAAGGGAAAGTGATTTTTTTTATCACTACAGCACAGGATTGCCCACAGGAAGGCTGTCGTGACCCCGGCAAACACTATGGGGCAGGTTATCAGCAGCGTAAGTAAAGGACAAGCCCAGATGCCAGCCCACACCCCTGCCATGCCTACAGCTGAAAACATCATTAAATGCAAGCACTGGCCTTTCAGGTGAGAAGACAACAGGAGCAGCCATTCAAACAGCCACAGCCATTTAAGACTGAGGTTAATGCTTCACTGAAGTCATGTCCTTAGGCTACATTTTTTCAAAAGTGGCAGCATTATTTTAAAAGCTTCACTTTCAGAAGTAACTTAAGCACTTAAATGGTAAGTCTTACTGGCTTACAGTGAGGTTTACACCCTTAACTGCCTTACCTTACCCTTGAAATAGGCCCCAGCCATTTCACTGCTTGTCTGATTGAGCTACCAGAGCTTGAGGACAGGGACTGAGGTCTCTCACTTTATGAAGCCAGGTTTTTACATCCATCCCTAAATCACTGGCATCTTTGGGTGCTAATAGCTGGCTTTTTCATTCTGGGGCTGACAGTGGATTCCTTATGCTGTTAAAGATCCCTTTATTTTTGAAAGACTCAAAGAAAAGCAGTCCACCATCTTGTTGCCAAATCATTCTCCATGGCAGATGTGATCTGAAACTCACAAAGTACCAGTATTTATGAGAGGAACTGGCCACAACGTGATCATATGAACATACCAACGCTGTAGTTCCCTATCCTTTGATCTTGGCGCTTTAATGATTAATTAGTGCTAAAGTACTGGAAAAATACCTCACTTGAGGCAGTTTAAAGCTTCTCTTTGTATAGATAAAAACTGTGACTCATATAAAAGGATAACCCGGAAATGCAAGACCAAGAGGGTAAGATTAAAGCAGGAGACTCTGTTCAAATGCAGATGTTTGCCCAACAGGACAAATTGAAGAATCTGTTCGGCTTCAGGGAGTGTTTCCATTCACTTGCCTAGACTTTCCAGTCCATGACTTGCACTGCAAGAAAGGCTAACTGTCAATGTGGAGGGAAATTTGTCCCTTAGAAAGATACGCATGTGTTTAAGGAGGTGTGAGTTCTAAAGTAACATCACATCCTATGGCAATTTGCAGAAAAGTAATCCTTGCCTGGAGCGTTTGAAGAGGAGCCATTTCCCCCTTCTGCTGTCACAGCTGCATGTTTAAATGCTTCCAAATATGCTTTGGGGTGTAAGTCCCACCACCACCAGTGCTCAGGACAAAGCATAACGTGGGAGGGAAAGCTTTTCCTTGCTTAATCCTGCAGAGTTTACATGTACTGCACCAAAAATCAGGTGCTGACCTTATCAAAGGCAACATACCCAGTTATAACACTGGCTCTCACCCTTCTTGTTTGGCTGGCTGTCTATCCCTGCGCATTCAAACATTCAGGGAAGCAGAAAAGGACAAGAACACTCAATGCAATCAGAAACAGCTTATGTGCCTCCTCAGCCAAAAACAACCGCGGTGTGGAGAGTTCAGAACCAAAGTCCACTGTAGCCTGTTTTCTTTTAATGACTTATGGGCCAAATCCCACCCGCACAGGACTTGGGATGGGGTAGTGCCTCCAGGCTGGACTTCCATCACTGCCTGCTGGTGTCAGCAGCCGCAGCTTCCCAGAGAGGGACCTGTGTGCAGCAGCTGTGCATGGCCTAATAAACAGTGAGACTCTTCTGAAATAACATCATGGATAGCTCTTTCCTTAACCTAATTCCAGTGGAGTACTGCAAACACCTGATTTATGTCAGATTTGTAACAATACACATGGAGACTTCTGCTTGCAATCTGCAAACGGAGTTGAATTTTTCAGGGACAAATTTCAGGAAAGTTTTGTTTGGGGTCTCTTTTCTATACAGGAAATTTAAAACTAAGTATCTGACTTTGTCTCAGTATAGCACTTTGGCACTTTTATGGCATCTTTGGCAAGATCAGTTGCCAAAGATGCCATAACACTAATAGTAGTTTGGATACTTTGCACTTCCATCACCCCGGCCTGCAGCCAGGCTATTGGACCTCAGAAGCAGGCACCATCCATCATGGCACAACCCAGAGTCCAGCAGTGCAGAGGACCAAGAGCACACAGCAGCAGAGATATAATGTCATTTGGCCTGATTTTCTATCTAACAGATACACAACTAAATGTTGTGATGACTTCCAGGAATATTTTTTTCTTTTATATATTCTGATCCATAAGCATATCCACAATAGAAAAATCTTGGTCTCTGGATGGGGAAGGAAAACACTGATATAGCTGACCTTTTCTTAGGGACAGAAATTCCAGTTTGCCAGTGATTTTAGGATTCGTTTCTCCATACATTCAATGTTTCCATCCGCAACATGGGTGTGGGATAACCCTTAATTGATTTGCTTTGTGATCATCACATCAAAGGTGTCCTTGAAGTACAGATCATTAGAGTTGTATTGGAGGTAAGTAGATTTTAATATTAACTAGCAGAGCTACTGGAAGTGCTCTTGGTGGAACCTGAAAGGCAGAAACATTGGCTGGGCTTTGTGTTCATTACAAAAATTGAAACTGAGCAGAGGTCCAGCAAAAGTGCAGCTAAATCTCTGAGGTGAATCATAGCCCATAGTTAGGTAACCTAGGGGCAAGGCCAAATATATTATTATACACTCGCGTCACATGAAACAGGAAAATTGTTTTATGGTTTTGACATCCAAAACCACTTGGCTTTAGATGAATTCCACACAACCCCCAAATTGAATCAAAATCTGAGGTAGGAATACAGAATTCATAGCCTGTGTAATGACAGATCTCCTCTCCCAGAGCTTTGATCCCATCCTGGTTAAGCTGAAGGGAAAAGTTGATATAAATAGCATTAGCTATAAAATAAGAACTCCAGCTAGGAGGACTTCTGAGCATGCAACGTCAGTTGTGCTGTGAAATTTTGGAGAGAGAAAGGATCTCCTTTTCCCTCAGAACAGGGCATTTGCCTGGGAAAGGTAGAAACCCAAGGGTAAGTAATTGTTCTCAATCAATGATGGTCATTGCTCGGACCCTGAATTCCCACACCAACAGACATGTCACCAGGCTGGAGCCTATTCGTACACAGAAATATGGAGATAAGAAATGGTGCATCCATCTATCTGTCTGTCTCTATCCCTTCTTTTCCTGTTCTCCCTCAATTCCATCTTAGATTGAAGACATTATCCCTTCAAACAACCTCACAGAAACTTACTTCTAGGTAAAATTTCAGCTTGAATGATGAGAGCTTCACCATGTTCTAAAGACAAGAAAAAGAAAGATGCTTAAAAAGTCTAGGAATAAATACTTGGAAGATCCTTATTACAATGTACACAACAGCAGCTGCTAGAGCTCCCAACTTGGATGAAAATTGCAGGATGAAAAATGCAATGCACATTGTCTTGCAATTGTCTTGCAGTGCAAAGTAAACACGCCAAACAAGCCAAGGGAGAGAGTACAAGGAGACATGAAGTTATGCACAACATTAGCCAGTGGTGTTGGTATCTCCCTCATCACAGACCAGGAACTCTGTCACTCGTCACAGAGAGTACATAAGAAACAGTCACCTCCAAGCCTTACAAGAGCAGAAGATGTGGGTACAGAGCAGATGCAGCTTTTAACACTGGAGGAGGAAAGCAATAACGAGGGGCACCTGCAAAGGAGTGGCAGCACAAGGAGTGTGGGGTGAGCTCCCCTTGTCCATGCAGGTGATAGCTGCTTGCAATTAACAGGGGAGACTACCAGCTTGATCCACTTTTAACCTTCCTGGCTACAAGGGGCTGATGAGGCAATGCCTCCTGGTCAAGAGTTGGTCTTTGGAATAGAGCGGGACATGGATGAGGCTTTGAGCGACCTGCTCTAGTAGGAGGTGTCCCTGCCCAGGGCAGGGGGATTGGAACTTGATGATCTTTAAGGTCCCTTCCAACTCTAACCGTTCTATGATTCTATAGAGCCCATAATTAGCCCCGTGCATTGCTTGTTGCTTACAATTCCAACCTATCCATTCCCATCTCCCCCTGCAATGTGATCTGAACTTTAGGTCTGGAGTAGAACTGGAAGTCTTGGCAAATCCCTAACTATTCTGGATTTCAAAGGTGACACCTCTGCAGGTCTGGGAGCCGATACTGAAAAGTGGCCGGTACTAATAAAATGTGAGTGCTTTGCCCTGGAAATAGTGAGCAGCACTTACAGAGCTGGAGTAAAAAGAGACAACGCTTCTTAATTCAGGTCTGAGCACTGTTTACCCCTTAGGATATCCAATAATGTTTCCTTCCAGGGGTAACTACTACGAGATATCCACACATCTGCTTGGCTTGCAAGGATGTCAGGAGAAAAGCTCTCAACAAAGAGCTGTATCTTACATCACACCCTAAATGCAGGAAGCCTCAGGGCTTTGGCATACCTTTGTGAGGAGCAAATTCCTAAGTCGAGCCCTCTTTCTACACAGGAACACCCTATCCTCCAGCACCGACACACTTAATCCACAGCCCCATCAGCCAGAACTTCCCACCACCCACAATTCCTGGGTGATGGAGTGAATTCTGTTTATACCCAGATACACCACTGGCAACCAGCTAATTACCTTGGTGTAGCCCAACAGCCAAAGCAATGGAGTGAGATTCAAAGAGAGCCTTTTGTGGCTGTGTCATACTGACACATTTTTTCTGTGCTGTAGTCACCCATATCTCTCTCTCAAAAAGAAAACAAAAAGAATGATTGCATGCTTAGCACATTTGTGAACTGCACTGAGATTTATAACTGAAAGCCTGGATCCACTTACTATTTTTCTTTTCAGAACTTAATAAACTGGGATCTGCTGGTATTTCCAGACAAAAAATCCAAACACTGAGTCTTTAGCTCAGTTTTACAGTTCTGGTGTTTCATATTCTAGGTGTTCTTGTGTATTTCCTTACAATTTCAACTGAATAGTTACCTTTTTTGTCCTCATTAAGTTCAAGAGATTTATCAGAGGAATCCAGAGTAGTTTCATAAATTTAAGTGCATATTAATGATGTACAGTAGATTTGCAGATATACACAATTTTTAGATGGGGGGAATTCCATTTTAATTTCTTTCTTTGGCTCATTTCAAAAAGAAAGCCAACCCTGGCCTATTTCAGACAGGTGGAAAAGAAAAATAGGTACTTCTCTAAACAGATGCGTACCAAAACTTCTGCTGCAAAACCAGGCTCATTTGGTCTGGCAAGAGACTGTGGAGTGTCTGAAAAAAACAGAAGGAAAAACCCCTTTCCAGCAAGAACAAAACCAGGATAACCATGGCTGTTCAGCAGCTCGGTGGACCTGATGCTGGGAAGACACTGCAGGCAGTTCCTCACCAGCTCCACATCTGGGTTACCAGAGGTCTCAAGAGCAACCTGCCAGAAGGTACCACAGGCTACCCAAAAAACCCAGTCTGAAAGGCAAGAGGTGAATCTGAAACACTCCTGCCCCGTCACACCAGCAAGAGCCCACTCTTGAACAACCCATGTGCAGATGTCGGTGGGGAGGAGTGCGTTCCCTCCAGGCTGTGGCAGGCAGACTGGTTTGGTGACTGTTTCATTTGCTTTTCCTTGGCCCCCGCATGGCAGGTGCTGCCTCTCATAATCCTAATCTGTCCCAATGGTGCAGCGTCCTATCCTGCCTTCCTGTACAACAGCGCAAGCAGCTTCTGTGTTTTCATTATGATCAAGAGAAGAAAGATGATCTTATGGCCGCAGGTCAGGATTAGAGGTTGGTATCTGTGTCCTATTTTGGGCTATGCTGTTGGGCAAATTATTTAAGCTTCCGTACTTCCTTGTAAAGAAATTTTACATTTGGAGATGAGGAAATTATCATACTTCCTTCCCCCTTTGAATTAAATATCTGTCAATTCTTTGTGAGATGCAAAGGGATTGAAATCCCACACAAACACGCCTGCAGATGCTTTTCACTGGATTCTATACCTAGAGGGTCCCAATGAAATGCAAATATCGGGCCCATCCCAATTAAACAAGGTACTTGTTCCTATACCTCAAATAACCTAAGCTAAAGGAAGTGGAATAGTCTCTGGAAATAATCATCCTATTCAAAACTCCATCTGTTAAAACTAATACCTTTCATTGCACGTGAAAAGCAAGTGCTGATTGCAAAGCACTCATGTAACATGAAGTCAGAAGGAAGCAGCTCACCACAAGCATGTTTTGTCTGGAGGTCCCAAGAGCACCTGAGAAGGACCAGCACAGCCATAACCTGCCCTGAGCTGGCAGAAGAGATGGAGGGCCCCAAGCACCACTGGTGAAGGCAGCAGCCACAGCCACCACACGGCTCTCTCAACAGTAAAAGCTGATCCAGTTAAAACTGCTTTATCCCTCCACAAACACTGGTGGTGCAGCAGGACACGGCAGAGGTGCGGGCTGGAGCCTGCCTGCAGAAACCGTGTGATAGGAAGCTCTCAGAAGGAAAAAAAGTCTGCTTTCTGTCTCCTGTCATTGAAGCTATGTCAGACAACTGGATTTGCATGTATGTTTATCTAAAACACAAAGCCAATACATGAATGCGGCTCTGCTGATCCCATTTTAGCCCATTTAAGTGTCCAGCCAACGAAATCACTTTTGGTTCCACTTATTCCTGGAAGAGTGCGTGGGGCACTGACCACAATATCTCAAAGGAAAGTCACTGCTATTTTGCAAAACATCACTGCAACTGGTGTCCCATTGCAGCTATAGAAAATTGCTCTCTAAAGGTGCAAATACCATTTTTATTTGTCAGTGTAACAACAAACAATGCACAGTTGTAGCTCATTTAATTAAGGTTGCTAATTTCCCTGAATTGTCTGTTAAGGCATCACACAGGTGTTCCAGTTCAGAGTGTATTAGTACATGGTGCTCCAAGCCTAAAAGCTAATTTTTAACTTAACCTAATAATGTCAGTAATAATGACCTGTGATTACTGCCTTGTGCATCAAAACCTGTGATACTTAAAATAATTAGCATCAAAGCCTAACTAGTAGCTTGCTAAATTCATTATCAGCCATAAACCATCAGCACTGAATTGAACTTTAAATTGAACATTGGCATGGGCTCCCCCAACCTATTGGAGGCAGCATTTTAACAAATTGATGTTTTCTTGAAGGAATAAACCATGCTACTAGAACAAAATACAATTTTATTAAAAACAACAAGCTCTTTTATGTGGTCCCTGTTGTGTTTGGATCACATGTTCCCCCAGACAGGGGAATTACTACAGGAATTACTAAACTGTCCCAAACCCATGGCCAATGAAGCCAATTAACTTCTGGTGGCTTCAGAGTGTGACAGCAAACAAGCTGGCTTAAGCAAAGCAAGTTGGGTAAGCCTTGACACAGAAGATTCCTCAGTACTTCTTCACCCCAAGAGGTTATCCTCATACTTTCTACACCCCTTCTGGACACTCAGCCTTCCCACCAAGGTCAGATGGAGACTCAACTGTCCTCTGCCTCCAGAAAGGAGATGCCCATTTTTTAGGGGGTAACAGGTCACTCTTGGGGAGCTTGCAAGTGATAGAGCAAGAATTGAGGATCAGAGCCCTGCTTTCACCAGGGACTAGCTCAGATAACTAGCTCCCCTCGGGCAGCTAAAAGAGAAACACAAATCTTTCTCAGAACACAGTCAGCAGCAATGAAGAAGAGAGAAGGGCTTTGAAGTATAGCTCTTCCTCTTGGGTAAAGTGGTAAGAGGTGGGATCACAGCAAGTGCCTAGGAGCCGCCAGTAATTATGGACATGAAAGTGGGATGACTAGTAGGAGGTCAGAAGCCCTTGGCTCTCTCACCACCATATGGTTCGTGGATTTTTCCCCAGGGACCCTCCAGCTTGCCCATAACTGCCTCATTTTGTGGCTAACACGTCTGTTGCTAATAGCTGCAAGTCTCATCTGATGCTCACCATGCACCACCACAATGGAGGGGTTTGGAGGCCACACCCTACCCCTGACAGACAGACACACACACGACTGAGGCTGGTGGCTGCAGCATCTATGTCAGCAACCTCAGCTGAGAAACAGAGAACGAACCAGAAGAGAAGGCCACCCTAAACTGGCAGGAATCAGTAATCCTGTATGCGTGCCACAGAGCAGAACTACCAGAACAGTCCCTGAGTAATAAACAACAATGTCATGTATTACTAATGTGTAGGATAGCTGCACTGGTGAAAGATTTGTAGTTATTAATATCTGTTGAGTCCAAGCTGAGACCTGAAGCTCAGTCTGCACTTGAACCTTCTCCAGGTGTTCAGATTTCCTGATGTAGATCTGCCTGACAAAAAAAACAACAACAAAGGCCTGAAAACATGCTGTTGGTTTGGAGAAGAATTTCCTCCTTGCATGCAGGAAAGTTCTGAGAAGAAAATCGCTCAACTGGGATGTATAGCTGTTAATACCTTCTCACAAGCTTTCCCACCCACAGAACAAATAGCAAAACCAGTTGGCTTTGGGGTATAAAAACCAAATTAGAAACAGGGAGGGGAAACCTACCAAGTACCCACAAGGAGTGTAGCTAAAGAACTGTGATGCTTCTGAGCATTTGACTTGAGATTCTCCCACAGAAAATCAGAGGAAGGCCAAAGCCTAAACTTCAATTGCTTTTAAAAATGCTCCTGTAGGCCTTTAAGCCTGTTTGAGAGATTTTGAAAATTTTGTCCCAAAGCAAAAAAAAAAAAATTAAAAAATCCCCAGTCCCAATCCCATTGGAAGTCAGATATCCTAAATGTTCCCATTCTCCTATTTATCCCAGATGCCACATTATCATAGCCTGATGTGAGCGAGTCTCTCTAAGAGCAGTCATGGTCAGTACATGGGAAGATCATCCTCCAGGAAAAAAAAATCACCTAGACTGCAAAAGGTCAGAAAATATTTTTGGTGACTTGATAAAGATCCTGTAGGTCATTCCTGGCTTTGTTAGGGCATAGCGTTGCTGCAGGAGGTTCTGGCTGTGCTGTAAAAGGCGCTCTGAGCTCACTTGTGTTCATGAAAGATCCCAGAGGAGGTTTTATGATTATGAGCGTCTTAACCAATATTCACCCTGGACTATTAGAATTTTATTTTGTTTCTATTATTAATTACATTTTTGACTATCCTTTAACTGCACTGGGAAAAGTTTTTTGCAACCTCATTAAAAAAGGAAAAAAACAACCAGTAAAAATAAAGTCCTTCACGGTTACTCAAATGAGAGTAAAGTGACTCTGGTAAGTTTTCATCTCTTTCCTCTTCCCTTAGGGTTTTGGGCTTTTTTCAATACTTTATACTCTTTTGCCAGCAAGAAAAAAGAGCAGAAGTAAGGAAGGAGGAGGGAGGGTGCAGGCAGAGGAGGAGAAGAAAATTATAGTCACCCTTTAACCTTTTTTTTAACAGAATATGAAAGCATTTTTGTGGAGACAGGTCATTAGTACCTCAGCAAACTGTCCAGCTAGTTTTGTTATTTTCCTGTACCTTCACACTTAGCAAAAGAGGTCCTTTAGTAACCCCTGCAGCTTGTCTCCCCAGGCTGAGAAGTAACACGGACACCAGGCAGGCTGACAGGGCCAGCATAACTCACTGATAGCTTGGTAGCACTAAAAAGCTGCAGTGCTGCTTTATGGGCAGCAGCTGGTAGACAGGATTTCTCCTGTGGCCAAATCTGTCCTTGGTGTTATGGGAGTGATTGTGGAAGACGGACTCTATGCCCACATCCGGGTTTTGCCCCAGGGCTGATGTGAGATGAAAGTTTCCGCTAAGGTTAACACCATAATGAACAGGAAAACGAGACAAACACTCATGACAAACTTTTGACAAAACCTTGCCTTTTCTTTTCTGTTTTAAATACTGTAGCCATTTCATCTGATTTGGTGAAGTAACAAAGCACCAATTATTTTAAACAAGCGAGCAAACCCACTGGCAGTGTCCAGGGCTTTCAGCCCCAGCCTCCTGTACAGCCCTGACCGTTCCAAAGTTTCCTTCACTCCAGACTTACCTTCTGCAAAGGCCAAGCAGGTCCTCTACCTTCCTCACTACTAGGTGGAATTTAGAGCACTTCACCTGCCCCTACAAGTCAGTAAGAAATAAGTCTGCAGCTCCCTGCAGAGCTCCAAAACTTCCTGCAAGAGGGTGGAGCAGGAAGAGGCTCCTGCAGTTCCCCTGCCAGCTATCAGGAGAGATGCGCAGCATGACAGAGGTGGGCAGCACTGCATGGGGAGGGAGAACAGACGCTCAGAGGAAGACAGGTGGGAGGAAAGGGAGAGGAGGGAGAGAAAAGGAAGGGACAGAAAGAGAAAGACACAAAGAGAGAGAGGAAAAAAAAAAAGAGGCAGGGGAGGAAATTAGTTATTATCTAACTGTTGGTACACGCTTCTGCATGGTTTCGTAGGAATGCTACATGCAGAACAGGAGTAAGTGTGCTATGAAAACAGCATGGGAGGCATACTACAAAGGAAAATGAAGACCAGGTCGCTGGTTCACCTGGAAGGAGGAAGGTGCATAGGCACTTACGTAGCCTATGGGAAAGAAAAAATCTGGCTCTGAAGCATTCGGCATCAACTCCTCTGTATCTTCACAAGTGTATTTCCAGTCTTGCTGTAGAAATCTTTGAATCCTCTGCAAAGCCACACCATGAGTTAATGCAGGACTCCTTGACAGTCGCACAGCTCATTACCTTATTCCCTTTCCTCCCAACAAAGTAATGTAAGCAAAATGCTACTAATTGCAGTAGGATTTTACTCAGCATGAAACCAAAATCGTGAGGAAAAAATGTAACAATTTCTAAGAGAAACTGCTCATGGAGACTACTTTGCTCAGGATTTTGGTCTCTGGGCCCCAGAAGAAATGGGCTGGGGTCTGCAGAGAAGAAACCACTTTCCACAAGAGCTAGTGTCAGTTGCTAATCTTCAACTTCAAACTCATCTTTGGATAGCAGTCTGTGGGAGAAACTGAAACATGGGCCAAAGCCCCATGTCTAAGTAAAGAATGTCAACAACTGAGCCTTTTACATGATGCCTGGTGTTGGCCAGTGATGAAGGATTTCACTGTGGCCACAAACCTGTTGTTCCACCTCCCTCCATACACACACATACATACAAATACACACACAGAGTTCAGTGGTTAATATTTACAGGTCAGCCCATGCTTTCCCTCGTCACACATGTCCCATGACATTGCTGCCCAGCCTGGGAGTCTGCACCTGACCCCCATGCATGGTGCCTCTCGGCTGCTATTTCAAGGCAGAACAGGACCAGGCTCTCTGGGCTACCCCTGCCCCCTAAGACTCCCTTGAAGCATGCGGACAACCATCTGGCAGGTGCCAGCACTACATTGACTTTCACAACAATTGGGGTCTAGACCCTCAGGAAGCATGAGCTGTTGCCACCTTGCTGAAGAGCTGTTTTGATGGTTCTGTGCCATGGTGCCGGTGCAAGTGACTCTTCAAGAATCCTTTCAGGTGCGTTATTAATTCACAAGGAAACCTACTGATAGATTTTCATTGCATAGAACGGCCAACCTTAGGACCAGAACTGATCAGAGATGTTTAATCAGAGCAGTCCCCTCCAGTTCCTAAGTCAAGGAACTGAGCCAGATATACATCTGAACTCTGTGGCTTGGGCCGCTTTTAGCTCTCATGCCCAACAAGCTGAAGGGACTTGGGAGGTTCTCCATATTGCTTATAAGCATCCATCAAAACAACTACAAACGAGTTATGTTTCAAGTACGCAAGAACTTGCTTCTCCATGCCAAAAAACGATTAGTGTTCTCAGGCTTCCAGCAATGCAAAGCAGAGTCTGCAATGTCCTGATGAGAGATATATGCATTTCCTCTTAGACAATTAATATTAGGGGTGGGTTTTATTGCTATTCTTTTTTATGTTGTTAACATCCTGCCCTCTTTCCTGGTTCCTCCCAAAGAGCTACAATGCAATTTGCAAAACTCCCCTTTGTAAGATGTAAACATTTACTAAACATTGTCTTTCCACTTTGTATTATGACAAAAGAATAGAAGTCAAGATGTTAAATGTATTTCTGTATTAGCATCTGAAAGCCCCACGCCTTCCTGAACATACTGGTAGATAACTTCCATTGTTTCAAGCACTTTACCTTTTCTGTAGATCTTCACAAAAATCCAAAAGTGAGGTCTTTGCTGAAAGATTGTATAAGACGTACTTCGTACCCATTGCCTTAAAAATGTATTAATGCCATATGATGATTATCCATGTTATCCCACTTCATTAATTAATACACAGTCTGGCTCATAAACTCACCACTGGGTATTTGAAAAAGAGTGGCTTATTCTCCAGTGCAATTACAGCTAAACTAGAGGTTGAAACTAAGTCTGCAGATGTCATTCCAAGAGCCATCACACACTTTGCAGCAAGGCCTTGGATGGTTAGAGTGATCCAGCTGTCTTTGTAGGGTGGCCAGGCTGTACCAGCTTTCACAGAGCTTATCCATGCTGCAGAACAAACCCACTGCCCAAGCAACCTGGAAGGGCAGCAAGTGCCGGCGAACCCCAAGTCTAGTGTACAAACCACCAGCAAGCTGAAAACTCTCCTGGCTTTTCTCTGAAGCCAGAAACACCTGGAAACACTTCAATCACCTCTCTCACGTCTCCACTAGATAGAAGAAATCCAGTGGCTTCATCGACTGTGCTTTTGCCAAAAGCCTTCGTAATGAAAACAGGACCTTAAACCTAGTTTTGACAAAGCATGGAGTACCCAAAGCCTCCTTTTTCAGCCTTCTTGTCAAATACCTGTCTGTGGCCACCTCACCAGCACACAGCAGACCCACACTGATCTTGTTTTTTCTCCTTTTGTGATCGCTTCTCAATCTGCTTTCTATAAACGTGGTCCTATATTTCACAGGTGGTAAGAGATGGCATTGATGCTGCAACGTTCTCCAATGGCTTAAAATAAAATTAGTTTTCAGAATTGCATTTCATATGCATAAGCAAATGCTTTTCCTTTCTCTTTCTCCCCCATTATTTTGTGCATGTGCAGGCACATGCATTTTTTTTCATGAGTAAAGAGCATAGTTTACCCCATCACACACTCAAACACACACACATTCTTTAAGTGTAATTATTTGGAAAAATTCCAGTTAAAAGTCCTACTAAATAAATAAATGTAATTTAAAGCAGAACTGCTTAGTGTCACTTGGTATTTTTCTTCAAATAATATAAAAATGCATGGCATGAGGGTGTAAGAAGAGATGCCCAGACTGACTCCCTAATTCAGATGTGACTTTGGAATATGAATTTGCAAAACTGATTAAGACGATGGAGCAAAGACTATTTTCTTCTGGAGCTACAGGAATGGTTTCAGAGCAAACCTGCTTAAATCTTTTTAAAATCACACCACAACCACAGGGACCATCTTTGTGAAATTTTTGGACAGAGGTGGGGCTGTTTGTTTGTTTTAAGTAGCCTGTTAACCTCATCTTCTGCTGCAGACAAAGCCTTCAGGCCAATCCTGCAAACACCTCTGGTATTGTTCAGAGCAGTCGCTTTTGCACCTGCCAGGAAATTTGTAAGATCAGAGACGCAGATCCACCTCCTGCAACCTCTTTGCCTTCCTGGAAACTCCCCCAAAATAGCTGACTGGGTAGGATTAGGCTCTTGGTTTGGAAGTTGATTATGAGATCTCTGTTTCTTTCAGTCTTGCCAGCCAGGGCTTACCTCCAGATGAGTATTTCAGCACGTGCTCAACCTTAAGCAACAAGATACTCGTGCTTATAGCTAAGAACAGGCTTAAAAATTTTGTTGGAAGCAAATCACAAGCACATTCTTACATACTTCTCTGGGCTGGGCTTTACCATAGTTATCCTGTTAAAACAGTCTTTTTTTTTCTCCCAACACTTAGTCCATCACTGTATCACTGTAATTTCCCTCTTCAACTGCCATCTCCAGCTGCTTCATTCCAGTGAAACCAAGGGGAAATGACATTTTCTTCTACGGCAAGTAAATCATAATTGACAACAAACCTTTAGATTATGCACGGCTTCGCAGGAAGAGGTAATATCTTTTATTTACATCAACTCACTCAGGCTAACTATACAGATGGGTCTGTCCAAGCTCTGTCTCTCTCTAAAACATTCCCTCTCACATATCTTGTATTCTTATAGCGCTGCATTACTCCACTTCACATACTTGTGCTTTACCAAGGTTTTATGGGGCTTGGGGGAAGATGCCTACTCTGTTAAGCACCTAGGGAAAGAGAAGGAATGCAGCGTATTGCTCCTGCTGCGTAGGGCTGCCTAGCAGAGAGTTAATATCATTGCACATGAGCCATTTCACCTACAGCAAGAAGTGAAAGCATGCGACTACACCCAACAAGTGATCACAGAGCACCCTGCAGGGAATTTGCTTCCATTTCAAAGGGAGAGATCAAAACCCACAAAGAAGTTGGGGGGGAGGGTAGGGGGGTGGAAGAGGGTAAAGGAAAGGAAGAAAGGAAGAAAGGAAGGAAGAAAGGAGAAAGAGAAGCGAAGAGAAGCGAAAAGAAAAGAAAAGAAAAGAAAAGAAAAGAAAAGAAAAGAAAAGAAAAGAAAAGAAAAGAAAAGAAAAGAAAAGAAAAGAAAAGAAAAGAAAAGAAAAAAGAAAAGGAGAAAATAATGAAAAATTTGCTGTAATCAAATCCTCTGTTTGGCACCCATCAACCCAAAAAGTGAAGAATATGCCTTGGGTAGTGGAACAAGGTGCAAGACCCCCTGCAGCTCCTTGAGCAGCCCAGACCCAAGCTCATGTGGAAACACCTAAGTAAATGACTTCCCAAACTCTTGGTCATCCTGGTCACTTAATGATTAATTATTACATTAATCCACTCACTACAGCTAGTTAGTCAGTGCAATGAGCTGGTCTGCTCTGGTTGAGTTTGGGCTCAGAAGCCTGCTGGCAAATATTTAAAGTTAGGACAATGATCTGCAGCTCTCTTGCCCCGCATCCCAAAGGGACACCTCCCTGTGCCTGCCTTCACGCATGGACAGCTCAGTCCTGGGGACATTAGCCTCGGAGGTGTGGGTTCAGTCCCTGCAGAAAAGGCAGGAGGGAAAGATGCAAGAGGAACAGGAGGAAATGCTTGAGATTCACACAGGAATGAAAAATCTCTGGTTCTTCCTTCTCCCATGAAAAGCTTCCACCAGGTAGAACCATATTATTTCTTAGGAAAATACAGGAGAATCCTTGGTCTGGGCAATAACAACAAAAATATTTAAAATTAACTGTGAAAAATACAGCTTGACCAAAACTATTTGAATTTGTGCCATATTCTGCAGGGTTAGGTTTTTTTTTTTTTTT
>VXBJ01005137.1:1118839-1153082 GCA_013400055.1 Nycticryphes semicollaris
GATTGCCTGTTCAGTGGGGGAGGGAAGAGGAAAACCAGCAAAAACACTTCAAATCAACCTGAAAGGTAGTGGGTTCTCCCCCCCCCACCCCGAGACTTTTCCATTTTGGTCAGTGCACCAGAGAAATCTCTCACTCCCACAGCCCTGCCACTTCCAGCCCCCTGGCCACTCTGAGGTTTATCTAATGCTGAATGGCTGGAAGAGATACCAGCTCTGGGGCAGCAAGGCCAGAGCTGCCTTCCATGGGCCACCTGGATGCCATGTTTGGCCCCTGAGTTTCCCTGCCAGAGGCCGGGACTGCTTGGGCAGTGAGCTGCAGCCAGTGGCTGCTCCGCCAAGGAGACAAGCCTCTGCTGCTAGATACATAATCTCCAATTTATACAAAGCTTTGAAAGGCATCCAACGGTCTAATTGGGAGGCCCTTAAATTAAAGTGGGGATGGGATTTGGAATCCACTTTAGAGCCTGCGGTTTGGAGGGAAGCATGGGGATCCATTTCATCTGTGTTGATATCAGGAGAGCCCAATATAAATGTTTTCTGGCACTTTTATTCCTCCAGCCCTGGGGTTTACATGAGGGTTGGCTTTTTATTCAGGTTTTTTTTTTCTTTCTCTGTTGTTGTCTCTTTGCACTCTGAAGCCTCTTCCAAGTGTAATTTTAGAAGAAGCGTGTTATCGCAGTGTCTGGGGTACCTCCCTTTTGCTCTCAGGTCTGGCTGTTGGACCAGGATGCTGCCCCACGCCTGTCACCTTGCTGGTGACAGCTGCCCTGTCTGAATTCAGAGGCTGAGGTGGGACACCAGTGGTACGTATAGGAAGCAAAGTTGTACTTTTGGCTGGAGCCCAGCCACCAGTTCTCTGTTACCAACCTAATGCCATCTAGGGAAGGAAATGTGTTGCCAGGGGGTGAAGAGAGAGGAAAGATGTGCCCATCGAAGCAGCCTTGGGGCTGCTCTCAATTACCACTTGCTCCCCTCAAGCCTCAATGCTGCATTTTCACAGCTTTGGTGTTAAAAACATGCCATGCCCTCTGGCCTCAGGCTCCAGGGTGGCTTTATTGGCCTGCCCTCAGCAGGAAAGCTCTGCTGCTTTAAGCAACAGCTCAGCAGCTGAGGCAGCTGCTGGGGGCAGGAGTGAGAGTTCTTCCTTTGCCTCTGCTTTGAATTGGACTCTGCTGCAATACTGCAGCCATTCTGCATCACTCCTAATTTGTCCCACTGACAAGGACCCCATGGCTGAGGGCATCTGAATGCTGGTAGCAGACCTTGTGCCTTACCACTTTTCAGTCACAGAGGAAACCAGGATTTTTAGTCTATAGACAAAGAAATATATACATCTTTCCATTTCATGGGAACCAGAAGCCAAAGGGAACACATATTTTCAACTTGTTCCACTATCTTGAGTGGCATACACCTAAAGGTGAGAGTCTGTGAGGAAAAACTCACCATTCCAATATGCTTTTTGCTTGTAGATCTGACAGATAAACTACAATATACTAGGAGACCAGAGCTCCAAATGGTCTTCTCCACAAGCCTCCTCCTCAGCTGCTGTAGCACAGCCAGGCTGCAATGAAGCCAGGCTGATTTACAGCACTTAAGAGCTGACCTCTGCATATCGAGAATGCTGAAACGTGTCAGCAGCTGCTAAATGCGGCCACTTCTCCTTCTAATCTACAAATAAAATATTCAGCAAGCAACCAGAAGTAAAATGATTTGAGGGAGTGGGAGTTTTCCTAACTTTGTATTTTTACTGCCAGAACACAGTATTATTTCTCCTTGCCACTTGAAGTGGTTTATGTTCACAAAAGCCCTGCAACAACAATACCGTGTGTGCGCAGGAAATTCCCTTCACATCACAGTGACATGAGGAGAAGGAACGGGGAGCATACAATGCATGTAAAAATATAAACACGAGAAATGACCTCATTTGTGCCAACGTTCGGACTGATTATATAGGTTCACAGCCAGAATTTCTCCTGTGGCCTTATTTTTGCTCTCCTTTCCAGGCTGCTGTATGCTCTGATCAAAAACAGGATAGCGTCATTAAATAAGACTTGGCCTCATGTCATGTGCTTTTCCTCCTACTCCTAAACCTCCTTCCCAGCCAAGCACCACAGTTGCTCCCGTTCTCCTGGAGCTGGGAGGGCAGGTTAGCTTTGGCCCTGTCCCCATGGGGAGCAACCGTGCAGGTGGAATGCTCTGGTAGAAATTCCCTGTTGGCAAATAAACATGTATGAAAATAAGGGATAGGCTTGAGGCAAAAGTCCTGGCAGGAGATGCAGAAAAACTCGCCCTTACCTCCCAGCTCTCTCTCAGTGACATCTGGCTAATCCTGGGAGCACACAGATTTCATTCGTCCCCCAGCAGCAGCAAAGCAAAATGTTCCTGCCATTTCTCACCTCTCCAGAAAAAGCAGGCTGGGACTCTCCATCGCTCTTTCCAGTGAGTGACATCATCTGGGTTGACCCACTGGTGAACACACATTAGCCCTAGATCAGCTCTTACCAGCCAGCAAAAGTCACAAATCCATTGACATCCTAATCAGAGTGGAGGTGGTTGAACTGTCATGCTCCTATTTTGCAAGAAGCTCAGACATTTTGTGAGTCCATGTGTGTGAATGTGGTATCAGCTTCAGAAAGATAAGGAAAATTTCCCATAGGAAGGAAATTAGTCAGGATTTTTTGTTTCATTTTAAGGAGAAAAAAAAATTGAAACCTTTCCACAGGATTTGTTTCCTTGTGAAATAAATAGCTGGATCTTTCAACATTCGAGTACCTGCTACTTTACCCTGCCCTGAGGTCACAATAAGCATCAGGGACCCTGACGGATGACTAAGAAAGTCCCAGGACTTCAGGCCCTGAAGCGGGGTGCAGAGCAGGAGCACACGGGGCACCGACTTGCATGGGCTTTTGGGTTCTTGCCCAGGGGCAGCAAAGGCGGAAGATTCCCAGCTCCCATACCTGTACAGATGAGCTGTGTTTAGCTACACATCCCAGCAACCTTTGTGCCTCAGTACCTGAAAAAAAGTACCCAAAAGGTTACCCTGAAACCATAGCCTTGAGGGGCCTGGTTCTTCAGCTGAAACACTTGGCTCTGGAGAACCTTGATTCAACCATTGTATGTTGGCCAACAAGCTTCACATCCTCCCAGCTCCTCAGCCCAGGATGGTTCCTGCCTGCTCTGTAGGGCACAGCATCAGTCTTCCCCCACCACGCAGCAAAGCAGGACAGCAGAGCTGCCCTCTCTGCCCAGGAAAAGGTGTCTGTCATTAGATTACTTGTGTCCTGCTCCCCTGCCAGTCCCCTCCTTCATTAAATTAACACCTCATTATAAAATGCAAGCTGCTTTGTTCCTACAAATAGTGCTGGAGGGTGTTTACTTTTCTAATGAATATCCTGTGTAGAATGGAAATCTGTCCCTGGCAGTCCTTAACAAGTGCTTCATTAAACTGTTTGAAAAATGTTCCTTTCTGTTCTCCTTTGAACAGGTTATGCTTTACTCTTTTAAGCTAGTTTTTGGCTGCCTCCCCATACCTGAGAGGATGGGTGGAGAGGTGGCCATCTGCTCCCAGAGCAAGAAGATTTTTTTTTTAATCCTCAGCAACAGGAAACTTGCTGACAGACAGTGCAGTCTCCCTACCTGGTAAACCAGCATCCTTCTGCTGACAGGGGTGCTCTGCCATGGCAGTTCCCAGTACGGCCCAACAGAGAAGCAAGTGAAGCAACAAGGTTCAGGATATTACAGTACTATTAGGGAACTAAAGAGTTCAACAGCAAAGTAGACATGTGAAGAGGGGTGTGGTGGATGTAGGGGCCAGATGGTTGAAGCAATGTAGATTCTGCTTAGAATTAGGCATCAACTTCAAAAAGAGTCTGGCTGTGCCAGCAGGGGAAAACTCTTAACAGCAGACCCTAGGGTTAAAATGTGATTGTGTCTGTGTTAGCAGACAACAATTAATACTGCTTATAATGCTGTTGAATAGAGCTCGTTTTGAAAACTGTTTATGAAAAGCTTTGGGATAAAGAGTGATTGGTGAAGTTTATTCCCCAATCAGTAAATGGAGGTAGGTACCACACACGCTGCATTTCACCCAAAACCTAACAAAAGGGTAGAAGGACAGGAAGGACCTAAGAAGCATCCTTATAGGACAGGAAACTCATTTCTCTGCCAATCAAACAGGATTCCAGAGTCCTTCTGCAAATAGCGGCATGTTCTGAGCTGATACATTGCTGCTTTCTATCTCCAGTCAGCCCCCCATACAAACCAGGAGACTTTAAAATGCCTCCAGCCTAAAAGGGTATTTTCATGGGCTCCTCCTTCACCAGGCAGGCTGAATATTAGCTATCATGGATGTTTAAATGAATTACCAAACTGCTGTGTTTGCAATTTACTTCTGGATTTTTGATAGTATTAAAACCCTCTTCTGCGTTCAAAAGAGATGAACTATATCACTTTGAGGGTGAGAAAACTGCACTAGTTCAAAGCTAACACAACCTCCGTTGCCCTAGAGCTACTTCAGGAGTATAATTTATCTGGATAAAGAGGCAACATGCTAGAAAAATGTATGCAGCCGTGAAGAAGAGAGCTCATTCACCAGCAAACTTCCAACCCCAGGAGTTCTCATTTTGCCTCATCAATCCAACATGACGCCCTCATGTAAGGAAGTTCAGGGAGAGCAGTAGTATTAGAAAAAGTCTCATTTCCCTCAGAGTAAATGCAGGGCCCTCTTTTAAGAGACCTAATAATCTTTTAGTACAAAGTCTTTCCAAGACAATGGAGGTATGACAAAAGCAGAGAAAAAACCCCAAGTTTCAGAAACAGTGCATGTGGTTACAGTCAGTGGTGCTTTGGCCATTGCTGCCTTCAACATACAGCTTGGCACGAGCCACACATCCTTGATCTTGGATGACAGGACTTAAACATTCTGCCCTTGAAGTGTTCTGCTTTTTCCGAGCACACAGCTTACAAACTGGAAAGAAAATGTTTGCTCTGTATTGGACCCTCCAATAGCATATAAATGCAATGTTTTTATGGAATAGTGTCTTTTGGGGAGGGTTTTTTGTGTGTTTTGGGGGTGTTTTGGTGGGTTGTTGTGTTTTTTTTCTTTTACTACTGCATGGTGAAAGGCTGCCACCCAGGTCATCAGGCAATACCTATAAGCACATGAGAACTGCAGTGAAGTCAGTGTGGATATACATTAAGCTCAAAATCTGGACCAAAACGTGCAGTCATCAATACAAAACCAGTAACAGCATTTGCAGAATGAAGAAACAAGCTAACTTCCTAGCCTGTCATCCCATTAAGACAAGGGTGTTAAAACGATATTGATAGAGTGGTTCATAATTAACCAACCAATGTCTGTATTGTACTAGTGCGTTGTCCAGTGTTACCAGACAGTGGTTTCAGAGATAGCACTGGACAAGGGCCTATTTGGAAAGGTGGGTAAATTGGAAAGAAGTAGAGAATTTTTGCACAAAAAAATATAATGCCACTATTCAGACACTGAGCTACTAAATTCAAACAATCCACATAAACACTCATTTGACTTGAATAGCTTTCCTAATGGATAATACATAAATTTGACTGAAAGATTAGTAGTCCAGAGTGGCTTCACTTTCCCTTTGCTCAGTCTATTAGTTAGTTCACTGGCCATTGAAAGGAGGAAACATTTAGAAACCACAATGTTGAAAGCAGAGAGAAAAATAGCTGAAATACCCCAAAAGACCAGGAACAAAGCAAGCCAGATATCGTCATGCATTTCTCTTAGCAAACCCTGAATCCAAAGTCTGGCCATTGATCTGCAAGAGGAATTGCTCCAGACTGAACAAAAAAAAGTTGTCACATAACCTAGAGAAAACAATTCCTAGAATACATGTGAGTCTGATCTAATAGTCTGCAGGCCTGTCCTAAAACAGAATTTCCACTTTTCCTATGGCCAGACGATTCAAGATCATATGTTGATAGACCACCTCAAGCACTTGGACCAAATTAGCATTGTCATCATCTATTAATAGCTATGACCCAGATTAAATACTTGTAAAACAGAATGGGCTTCATTCTGCCCTAAGCGACCAGTATCCATTAGGAATAGCTTTACCAAAACCACTAGAGTTGCATCTCTTGTAACTGAGATTAGAATCTAACTTGATACCTCTGAAGATTTTTTTGTTGCTTTCCACTCTATATGAGCCTAATAAGCAGCTTTGCCTCTATGATAAACTTTGATCAATTACTCTAAGGAATTATTTTTGCATTTCTACCTATTCTACACCTATTGGGTCAAAAACAGTGGCTTTGACTTTACATCTATATATAGTTCAGTCTCCCAAAAGAGGCAAGAAGAATTACAAAGGCATGCTTAAAAATGCTGTTTCTATTATTTTTCTCCTCTGAATTGCAGTGGCTGTTTATCATACGTGCTGAAGGAAAAATGGTAAAAATGGTAAAAAATGCCATCTGAATTCAAAAAGTGGTATTTTACATGTGCTTTGTTCTTACTCTGTAGTGTAAAGGTACACAGGGAGGAGGACAGAACAGGACAGAGGCAGGTCTGTCTTCCTTACCACCAGTCCTGCAAACCTATCCACATCAGAACATGTGGCTGAGCACTATTTAGTATACATTAAAAACTAGCTTCAAAGGCAGGCAGGAAACAGAACTTATCAACCCTGTTCCTGAAGAGAAAGGGAACGCATTACGTTGTAAAGAACCTCTTGCTCCCTATTCCTGCACGCCTTTCAAAACAAGATCTTGAATAGGTTTTATTGGACCTCTGAACATCTCTTCAGGCTGGGCTAATGAATCATAGCTAATGCCAGAGGCATTGGCAGAAAACTTGTTGACCTGCTTCACATTTCATTCTCTTGCCATAAATTTGGAAAAAAGAAGGACCGAAGAGAGAGAGAAAAAGAGAGAGAGAAAAAGAGAGAGAGAAAAAGAGAGAGAGAAAAAGAGAGAGAGAAAAAGAGAGAGAGAAAAAGAGAGAGAGAAAAAGAGAGAGAGAAAAAGAGAGAGAGAAAAAGAGAGAGAGAAAAAGAGAGGAAAAAAGAAAGAGAAAAAAAGGAGAAAAAGGAGGAAAAAAGAAAGAGAAAAAAAGGATAAAAAAGAGGAAAAAAGAGGAAAAAAGAGAAAAAAAAAAGTAAAAAGAGAAAAAAAGTGAATAAAACGGAAGGAATAGTGCATGCAAAGTTCTTTTGTACACTTTGGAAATTCATACACACTCCTCAGCCAGCCAGGCCTGCAGAAGTTTTGTGATAATTACGTTAAACAAATCCTCAGTGACCCCAGCAGAAGCAAAGTTTGCTAAGTCAAGTTCACCCTTGAGACCAGGACTGAGAGCAGCCCTGACATCACCAAGAGCGTGCAGAGACCTCCAAGGCCAGTGGGATCAGCACTCCCTTGTCCAATGCTGCTCCTCTGGGCAGTGACAAAGACCATGATCTCTACAACATAGGAGTCTGACATCTTGCCATTTACTCCAGCTGGGCAAATCAAACTGCACAGAGAAACTGGAAAAGGGGATGGAGTACATCAGGAGGACCCTTATCCAGCCTAGGACCAAGGGCAAGAGTTATGCAAAGCTTCACCTCCCCTCCTTACCTCAGTTCTCATGACAGCTTTTTGTCCCTCAACATCTCCCTGGTTTGACATACATGTGTTTTCCACTGCAGGTGTGCTCATTGATCCAGAGCTATCCAGAGCTCAGCTTGGCCACCCTCCTCACCCAAAAGTGGCATTTGCTTAAATTATATTTCTCCCTGACTGGAATGAAGTGATTAAGGCTGGGGATAGCACTTGAACAGAGCTCCTTGGCACATCTGGCCATGACTCACCATTCATTGGTAGCTTTTGTAGCCAAATGTGCCAGTGAAAAAATACACCAGTAGTGTTTTACCTCTAGCTTGCACTGTTGATGACAAGCTACAGTGCAGGAGCATCAAAAGCTAAGTTTTCCAAACTTAGGAACTCAGCAGAGAATGAGGTTTAAACACTCTACATTTCAAGGGCACTCACAAGCCAATGCAGCAGTAGAAATGCCCACGTGTGCATTACTTACAGCCCTGTCCTGACCCATCAAATGCTGGACATTGTCAAGGGCAAGCTGGGCAGGAAAAATTCAGGTATATTTGACTCCAGAGCCCAGTTACAGTCTCAAAGTAAACCAGGGAGTGCCTTTACTTTGAGAAAAATGGGCACCTCTTGTAAATATAAATCCTCTTCCCCTCCACAGAGGGCTAATCAGAGAAAAGCCAATTAAGATCACAGAGTTCATATCTGAAGCAAAACTAGCATTAAAAAACATGCAGGGCCTAATATATGCAGTGAGGGAAAAAACTGAAACAACTCCACACACCAAGACAGTCACCCCAAGATCTGCAATGGCTTCAAGAGCATTCCAAAAGCCTACAGAGTTGTAGAGGACATGAAAATCTGAGAACAAGACAGCAGAAACCAGAATTGGCTGCTGTTGCATTGACTTAGGCCCTCCCCTCTATGCAGTGTCACTGTTGCGCACTGATGGTACTTTAGGGCCATAAAAAAGTGGTGCAGCAGCAATAAAGCCTGTTCCTATAAACTTCTGTTTCATCACAGCAATATGCCAGATCACGGGTGTGGTTTGAAATAAGCCCACATTCGCCAGGCTATGGATAGAATCAACGACCACGTCGAGCTTTGTAGCTATATCATGTTTGGAAATACTTGGGTGCTGCTCTTGGGGAGAGCGAGCAAAGAGAAGTTTGTTTTTAAGCTGAGTGAAAAAACAGCGTGAGAAGGGAAAGAAATCAAGCAGGCAGGCAAGCAATAAGCTCATCAATAAACAGAATCAATAAAACAAACCTGCTGAAGACTGACCCAGAACTGTGCTCACCAAGAGCAGAGGAATCCAAACATCTTCTCAGTATGTTTCCATCAGCAGAGGAAAATGACACAGTAATGACACTTTGAGCCACCATAAGACTGAATTCCTACTGGCTTTCTGCACGTGTGGAAAATGCATGTTGAAAAGCACCAGTGGAGGTGCTCAGGAAATTGAACAAGCAGGATACTGTATGGTAAGGGAGGCAAAATGTAAGCTTAGAACTATAATATAGCTTTCTTTGGCCCTTCCTGCTCCATCGTATCTGGCCCCATCTCCATTCCCACACTGTGATCTCATTGTCCTTCTTTCAGCTTCCCAAAAACATTGATCAGAAATTCCACCCATTTCAGTCTTCTACATAATAATGGGGTTTCCTACATCACTGTTGGACAGCCCCACTACTGCCAGTCAGCTTTCAAAAGGCTCTATATAACATGGGACGAACTTGCACCTTCACTCACACAACTTCTGCGCCGTCACAGGCTGAGCCTCATGCCTTGCGTGCATCTCCCGCACAGATCCCCATGCTGTGACCACTGCACCTCCTCAAGGCCGGGGCAGCTTCCACCTTTGCCACTCCTCAGCTAAACTTCACACCTTGCCCTATATCCTCCCCAGCTGGGACACTGCTACCAGCTTTGAGGGCTGCCCTTCAAGGCCTCCCTGAGGGCCCTGGGTTTTACCTGGGGACAGGAGCAGCCCAAGGACAGGCTTTGGAGCAGCATGTTGCCACTCCTTGAGGGAGAGGGCTGCTGGCATGGCAGGGACACCTGCCCTAGGGGGCAATCAAAACTGTAGTGATGCCAGAAAGTCCCAATCCTTTCTTTCAGCTCCTTTTTTTTCCCTTCCCTTCAGTTCTTTTTTTGGTCAAATTATTCCAGGGAACTCTTATTTTTGTAAGAGCTCTGATATCATTCCTATTAGATGATAAACATTTATAAGCCAAAGCATAATTCCAAATACTTAGCACTTAGGTAAACACTAGGAAGTAAAGGTCAAACTGTAAACATCAGTATTTTTGTAAAGATTGTGCACATTCATGTTTTGAATTCTTGTTTTCCTTAAGTAAACCCCAGGCAAGAGATAACAGATGCTTAATTTCAAAGATACTGAAACTTATAATTTGGCATGCAATGGCATGCGTTGTAATGAAGTTTACAGAAGCCCTCTCTGAAGCATTCACACATGAAAAATTAATGTGGAGATAGTTGTTTTATTTAAATCAAACCTATTTTCAGAAACCTTTTATCCAGCAATAAACTGCTGTGCCGTAAAAGATCAACATTTGTGCCTCTAAGTTTTCTTCCTAATAACAAGCCACTAATGCAGTGCATTCTGCCTCAAAGGACCATCAGGAAAGCATTTCTTTGCTGTGGGTTGCATAGGGATGTTTGTTACTCACAAAACAGCTAAAAAGGACTTAATGTTCTTACAAAGCTGAGCACTCAGAAGTGAGAAAAAGCCAGAATTATGGTAAATGCAGCAATTTTACTTCCTGACATACATGTGCATGATGACACAGACTGTAGTGTCACGACCACACTTATTTCCACCGCAGGGTGCCAGGACTGGCACTGGAAGGGGCTGGTCTGACCCCTCAGAGCAATTCAGTAATCGATGTGAGCCCCGGCACGCAGGGCACGCTCCCAGGCTCACTTTGCTGCACATGACTCAAACCCAGCTGCAGCGGCAGAATTAGCAATGTCCTCATCTGTTTTGCTGTGGCACTCTTGACGTTATTGCTTAGGCACGTCACAAACTTGAATTCATCTTCACTGTTTCCCGACAAAGTGAAGGGATGATGGGACGACCTTTCCCCCATTTTGTGGGCTGGGAAGTGTGGAAGAAAAAGGGGAGCTGAAGAATCCGCGACCACGGGGACAGTACAGCTGGGCATGCCAAAAGCATTTCATTTTCCAGAGCGCTACAATGATATTTTCTGTACTGCATCTCCCCTGAGTTTCTATTGCAACTGTGACTGCTCAGGATTGCAGGTCAGATCCCCAGGTCTCAAATCAGATAAGCAGAATATGAGGAACACTTAATTAGTGACCACCCATGAAGAGTTTGGTTTAAGCAACTTGCCTGGAATCACTCTGGCTGAAGCACTGAAAGTGCTAATTCTCTAGCGTGCATCCAAACAGCCTTTAATATTTTTTCTTCTTTCCACAAACTCCCGCCTCATTCACTGTTCATCTTTCCTCTCCTGCCAGAAATGGGATCCTTGGACAATGCTGTCTTTTACCACACAACCCTGATTCATTCCCCAAGCAGATCTGTAATTGTAGTGGTCTAATTAAAGACTGTAGCCTAACACAGAAGATGGGAGCAGGGCTGGGATGAGAATTAAAGTTGCAAGATAATTTTGGTACAGTCTAAGCATTTTTAAATACAGTTTGCACACATACACACGTGTGATGTCCTTTACTTCAAAAAAAAATATATAAATAAATAAATGAAGCTACAAAAATCCGCTGCATAGCTGGAAGCAAATTCCAGCAGGGCTGGGACCCTTAGAGTTACTGAAGAGACCCCCCAGTAGTTCAGGCTAACAAAATACCTGTGTGAAGGAGACGATGTTGCTTTCTGCTGTACAGATGCCTTGGGAGGGGAGGAGTGAGCACACGCTTTGTCTGGGGACTTTGTCAACACTTGCTGAGAAGGGTAAATGCAGGAATTGCCAACTCCATTTCAGGATTCTGGAAGGAAACATGCTGAACACAAACTTCTCTATTGCCTCATCAAAACACAGAAGTCTCCTGCTCTCTTTTCTACTCTATTCCGTATGTGTCTATGTATCAAGGTGACTGAGGAGCTCTTTGCAAATATCCACTTCCTCCCATGAACACAAATACTCAACTAGATGTGCAGAGATTACTCCCATCCTGAAAACGCAGGTGCAGTTACAGAGCAATTTCTCTCTCGCCTGTGCCTCACTCCATCTCCCTGAGGGACAGACCCATCACGGGTGGGGGCTGTGGGAGAACAGCTCCTGCGAAGCAGGGAGAAGCCCAAACTGGCTTTGCAAGGATGGGATTTTTCCCTCAAACATCAGCAGAGCACGTGCAAGCTGAGAGGTTTGAAATGTTCATTAAGTGGCCGAGTTTGGCAGGAAAATGAAGTGAAAGTCTCTCTCCTGCCAAATCTCAACAGCACGGTGGTGCTAGAGCTGCTCAAATTGGCAGATATCTTACTGTTTCAAGGCAAGCAAAACTTTTTTCCTTTTTCCAAAAAACTGGTGGTGCCAGTCCCACATCAACCACATGCTATACATGCATACGTGCATAAACACACACCAACAGAGAAGCACTGCCACTGAAATTTCTGCACTGTTACGTGAAGAGATGGGCTTGTCCTGATTTACAGCAAATGTCTGGGAAGTTTTATATTTCAGGTCCACCCATCATAATAACAGAAAGCCCCACAATGCCTGAAATGCCTTCCTGTCATGCTTTAAAAAGTACTTCCACTATATTTGCCCACATGTCACCAATAAAGAAGACTTTTGTACCAGCCTGTCCATGGGTGTGTGTTTGGTGTTTTTTTTTTTTTTTTTTTGGTTTTTTTTTTTTGGTTTTTTATATTATTGCTTTTGATCAGCTGTCAGGCAAGAGGTTTTTCCTTTTCCCTCACTTGGCTACAGTCGAACAGCTTATCACCTGTCTACCTCAAGCTGAGAACTTTCATTTTAGATTCACGAAGTTGCATACATTTTCTTTGCAGACTCACTCTAGGTCACAGGCAAGGAACAAGTGTGGTAAAATAAACTGCAAGTGGATTAATAGGGAATAGACACAGTAGATGAGTGCTTTACGTTTAAGCTGTTAAGAACAAATGCCCATCTTGTTAAGTACGATACACATCCAAAAAAGCAAATTAACTGCCCATATTTGGTTCTAGAAAAGGAAGCCACCTTGGAGACTGGGCCTACCAGCAAGATCTGGTTTTACTGGTCTCATGTTGGACAGTAAAGTTGGCAGCAGCTGCCAAAGCTGGGACTTCAAAGAACAGATAATTTGTTGGAAAAGATTCAGTCAAGTCCATCACAGAAGCTCTTGCCTGACCCTACACAGCACCAGATACGTGAAAGGGAAGGAGAAAAAAATACTATTATCTTCCTGTCTGTTATATAGGCTTTTCGGGTTTGACAGCCTCACAAAAGTGCAATTATTTTTCTGATTAATTATAAGATTCATGACTAACATACACACTTCTGTTAATTCAGATTAATTTCTTTTCATAGCTTTGAACACTGAGAGAACACTGTCCACAGGTATCCATTTTCTCTTTGGGATACAACTAAAGAACAAAGAAATTGAGCCAAATATAATGAAACAATGGCTAAGGAGTATATAGTTTCACCAGATATAAACATTAATAAATAATCTTATTTATCTCTCTCTTCTACCAAAGGAATTTTTTTAAGAACAGACAGAAGACAGCTATTTTTCTGAAAGCTTTAAAAAAACCTCAGGTCATTTGCCTCTCAATTGCCATTAAGTTAATACAGACATATTCTGTAAGTCATGAAACTTAACTTTGGTGACTTGTTAAACAATTCACTAGAGCAGCAGAAAATGGAAATGCTTTCAGGAAACAGACAAAGTGACAAACAGAAAAGAAAAAATAGAGGGTTCTACATAAAATACAGTATCAGTTGAAAAAATTCCAGGGGAAAATTTTCATCCAGTTCTGCACTCAAGTCTTACTAGCACCTTCCTCCTTTCTCAGAACAAGTATTTCCACTTTAAGCGCAGGCAAAATGGAAAACAAGAAGCAACATAAACGAGCCTGATTTTCCAGAAGATCCAAATCCTGGCAATTTGAAGAAATTACATTTTGAGCCACATCCATCTAGACACGCAAACATTGAGACACTCGGTATTGCTGTTCAGATCTGAAGCGCTGGCCAAGGTTTTCATTTCACTGGGCAATTATTACTCTGAGGCAACAAAATACATTTGTACAACCATCTGGAATCCATGGATCCCTGCTGACTTGAGAGCCCGGTGGGGAGATGGAAGCAACCAAGCTTTGCGATAACACGTTTTCAGGTTCTTGAATCTTTCATCAAAACTCTGAGGGAAAAATGTTTGGCTGTTTGGTCAAGCATACACTACTTCAAGACAGTTTTGCAATAAAAGTCATTAACGTTGCGCATCCAAGAGGTCTTGCGGGCCTCAGTGAAACCTTCCAAAACTGCTCAGCTACACATTAACCACACAAGCAATGCTGTGTTGGTTTGGATTTCACTGTATTTGGTTTGAATGAACCGAAACCAATAAAAAAACCTGCCCAGTGTAAGCCAGTACCAGCTAGATTCTCAGCACTTCAGCAACTAAGCGTCACTGAAGTTTGGGAGGTTTGCTTTGGTGACCTGTGGCCTTTCTTTCTTCCCACCCGCCTCATTCTTTCTTTCTTTGCTATGTATGTTAATTTGAGGAAAATCATAGCCTAGGGCAACACACCTGACTGCTTCCCACCCCAAAATCATTTACCATTTAATGCACGGTTACATTCATTCTTCTGCCTTTATAGTTTCCTAATGAGCTTGAACTGCAATTAACAAAATGATTGTGTTCACTTTAGTACAATGCACCTGCAAATACCAGGATGGGAAGTCATATTTAAAACAAAAATACACTCAGTACATATTTCAGCAGAAGCTTGATATTCTAGCATGGTCTTGAATTTTGGCAGGTGTCAGTAGCTTCAAATAGTTTGCTTTTTTAAATTTTTGTTCTAATTGGTCAAAGATGTCCTTATATTATCTTCTCATCCATGCGGCAATGACTTTTTTTTGTGAGCAAACATACAAAACACTTTTTTTTAGTGAAATAATTTACTATTCTGTACTGAATAATTTGTTGTAAAAGTTCACATGAAAGCTAGCATTATAGTCTCGTCTCGATGAAGACCTTTTAAAACTCATTGTTAGAATTCATTCGAAACTGATACTTATGAGAAAAAATTGCCTGCCAATCGTTTCTTATCTTATTTAGTTGATATTGCATTTTATATGTGCTTTGCTCTTACTCAGTGTTTCAACAAATGTGACATCCTAATCTGCACACTGCAGCAGATCTCCTGCCTACAGTCTTTTGATAATTGGAGCACAAACTAGAAATAACACAGTATACACAAAACCAAGAACTCACTACATTCATATTGCTCCATCTACTGCTCTTGCTCAATGGTTTTTCTCTATGTCACAAAATGCGAAACACTGAGATTGGAAGGGACCTCTGAAAGTCATTTCACCCAACCTCCTGTTCACATAGAGCAGGGTCCAGCTTCAGGTTCCTCAGGGCCTTGCCTAGTCAAGTTCAGGAAGTCTCTAAGAAGAGGAAATTTTACAGCTTCTCAGGGCTCAAGTGCTAAGCCACTGTTGCTGTGAAGAATTTTTTCCTCATATTCAGTTGCATTTACCCTTACTATAATCTGTGGCAGCTGCCTCCTGTTTTTCCACTGTGCACCTCTGAGAAGAGCCTGGCTTCACCCTCTCTATAATCTCCTTTTGGGTCACGGAGGAGCACAATTATATTCCCATTAGCTAATAAATTAAGGTTCCCCCACCTCTCCTCATGTGTCCAGCTGCCTAACCACCACAGCTGCTCTCAGTGTTCTCCAGTTTGCCAATATTTCTACAGAAGAGTCCCAAACTTAAGATAGTACTCCAGTGGGATCCTAATAAGCATGAGCAGAGGGGAATAGTCAGTTCCCTCCAGGCAACCCAGCATGCAGTTGCCTGGAGGAGCCATGTTGCCGATGCACTTTGGATGTGGAGTCCATCAGAACCCCCAGCTCCCCAGAGGCCAAGACACTACTCCCATACCTGGGCATAGGTTTTTTCTGTCCCAAGTGCAGGACCTTGCTTTCATCTCTGTTGAGAGAACAGAGCTGTTCCAGCTCACTTCTCAGATGGTTTGTCTGGCCAACAGACTTGCTCTCCAGCATATCAGCCACTTCTGGGTTGGTGTCATCTGCAAACTTGTTAAGGATGCACTCTGTCTCTTTCATCAGGTTGCTGATGAAGGTGTTAAACAGTATCAGCCCCTCAGCATCCTCTGATGCATCCTGTCCAGCCCTATGGGCTTGTATGTGCCACATTTACCTACAGGTTCTTTACTTCTTTCATGCAGGTACCACCTCTTCCCTCAAGCTCTGCCACTATGGACAGAGGCCTGAAAGCAGATCTTGATAATAAAGACCAAGACAAGATACTGAATACTTCAGCCTTTCTCCATGCCTTTTATCACCTGCCACATTCAGCAGAAGGCCCACATCTTCCTTAGTCTCCCTTGTGTTGCATGTAGAAATGATCTGCTTACACTCTAAAAGCCTCATCAGTTCCAATTCCATCTGAGTTTTGGCTTTCCTAACCCTGTTCCTACATGCCAAGGCAACATTTCTGTATTCCTCCTTAGTTGCTTGTCCCTGCTTCCACCTCCATAGTCTTCCTTTTTGCATTTGAAATCAGTCAGGAGCTCCCGGTTCAGCCAAGCTGGCCTCCTGCTATACCTGCTCAGCATCCTGAACATCAGGATGGACTGTTCTTGTGCTTTGAGGAGGCTGTCCTTGAAGATCAAGCAACTTTCATAGGTCTCTCTGCCCTCCAGGGCAGACTCCCAGGAGATTCTGCCTACCAATTCCTTGAACAAGCCGAAGTCCACACGCTTGAAGTTTTGAGTGATTATTACTTGCCTTTCCCACTTCCCTCAGGTTCTTAAACAGCCATCTCATGATACTGCAGCCAAGTCACCCCAAAACAGTTGGTTCTTATTCATGAGCAGCAGGTCCAGCACAGTGCTTCCATCAGTCAGCTGATCCAGCTCCAGCATCAAAAACTCGTACCTCACATGGTCCGTAAGTCTCCTAAACTGCTTATGCCCCATCACACTGCCCATCCAGCAGATGTGGGGAGGGTTATGGCTGTCCTAAAAGGGCTTAGCCTAGTCTCAGGCAAATAAACTCACTTCTTGATAACCAAACTTCTGCATGTGTTCACAGCAAAATATTCCTATTGTGACTTTGTAAGCCATGGTACTATCATCATCAGTACACTGGAGGACCACTGCTAGAATCCAGACCGTGTAAACACAACAATTACAACAACTTTGTGAGAGGTCTGTTTTGACAAATCCACCCATGGCCTCACTTGCAGAGGATCCCTGGAGTATTTTATACAGTGTAAAAGCAGATGCCACACAACACAGAATAGCACTCAAAGTGTTCACTTACAGCCAATTTGGGCCTCCAGGTAAGCAACACTGGCTCGTTTCAGGACCTGGTAAGAGGAGGCATAATATGACCTACCTGAATGATGAAAGCTCCAAAGCCAGTCTACATACTGTCCAGAGGGAGAGGACAGAAAATGAGTAAAGAAATAAATATTTCTGTATCTTGTAGGCCCAGTCCTCAGCATCAGTCAATTTCAATGACTGCCAAGCACTTCGGTTCTTTTTAATAAAAAGGCAGGATCTGCAATTGCAATTGAATAACAGCAGGGACCTGACATTCTCTTTCTAATGGACTTGGATACTGGCTGTAGGTAGCACCTCTGCTGGTTTATAAATCAGAAGGAAAGTAGGTTTTTAGACCTTTGGTCAAATTCCCACACAATCTTTCAATCTCACTGAAAGCAGAACAAAGGAAAAGCAAACAGGGCCTTCAGTATGAACTAGAGCTTGGAGTTTACAGAGGCTCTGAAAAAGCCTGGTGATGTAAACGAGTGCCTGATTTGACTATGACTCATTTACTCTGTCAGACAGCCCTAATGACTGGCCTGCCCTGTCACTTCAGTGAGTAGGAACTCGGAGGAACTTCTCCTGTCATTATTTTGACTAATAAGACATTTGTATCTCCTGGTCATTAGCCTCCTTCCTACTTATCAGAAGCCCTTAACTTTGCACCTCCACATCACCACCATCATCATTATTTGAACACTTCATAAAATTTACTGAATTTATCTTCAAAACAGCCATGCAGGACAGATTTCACCCAAGTTAATAATAAGGCAATGAGGGGACTGTAAGGGCCTGATTTTTTTAAATGGAATTTAGTTTGAGTTCATGCAACTTTCAATAAACCTTTACTTTGCCTCTGAGCTGGTTGAGTTCATAGGCCCTGATTTTGCTTAGTGCTTCTGGAGCTGTCAGGGTTCAGGCCATGCAAAAGTGCCAAGTTTCACACTGTTTTGCACATGAAGCCATAAATCCCTCTGCAGAACCCCAGGGGCGTGAGGGGGGCCGCTGTTCAAAAGGTTCATGAACTTGGATAAACTTGGGCAGATATCAGACTTTGTAACAATATACTAAATTAAGTTATGTCCAAAAGTTTTCCATGGGTCTACAATACAAAATAGCTAGTAAGAACACTAAGTTTTTGCACAATTGGGCCATTGGTTGAAAACCCACATGAACAAACAAAAAACTCCATTACCGTATTTCGTTCTTAGCTTTATCTTTTCCAGTTAAATCAATGCATTATTTTCCCTGAAAAAACAGAGCCAGTTTTCTTTATCTAAGGTCACTTTAACTTTTGGTAGGTATCTAATCTAGACATGATTCTCTCCTGTTTTGTTTGCTTTTATTTTTAAACTAAGCATCTAGCAAACAAGACAAGAGACCACAGGCTACAAGGTAAGACTACCTGAAAATGCTTGTTTAGCCTAATCATGAGATATTTGCTTGTATGCAATATGAAGTTGTAATTTGTCAGTATTTTTTTTCCTGCTTATTTCAGTAAAAAAAAAAAAACCTAAATCCAAGTAATAGGAAAATCTCAGGTAATAGCAACTACCACACCAAATCCATTTTGTAACTCTGACTGTCAAGTTTTCAGTGAAAACTACAAGCAGAGTTTTCACTACCTTCCACTGAAGTTATAGAGGAAAATTTTCCATTCAGTAGTCAGGATGTTTGTAACAGGATTTTAGAATAAAACTGAGAAATATTTGGTCACCTATCCTGCAAGCATACATGTCAGCACATAAAAGAAGCACTTGGTTAATGGCTACTTTAAAAGCAACCTTCAAGAGAAAAACATACCTTTACAGACAGATTTGAGACTTCCTTACAATAAATAACAATTTACTCCATCCTAGTATAATGCTACTAATCACAAGAAGAAGCAAGAGAGTCCTATTTTCTTCTCTACAAAGCAATCATTATAATAAGCCAATACACAGAGCAATGAAAGGGACTCTAATTTGATTCATACCAGTCACAGATGCAACAGGTTCAGTGGATGCTGTTTAGAGCAGCAGCTGCCATCTCCTTCCTTCATATTTAAATAGTGAAACATTTGTTTCAACAAATATTTACCAAAATATTTACTATTGACACATCAATAACTATTGTGACAAGCAGGATGAGATGTTCTGACAGTATGTAACAACATACAGCATGCAGTTTCCAAAGCACTTCATTCAAAGGCGCCGGGCGATGGTCATCTCAAAGGCCAGGGACAAACCCAAGTCCTAGAGCTTTTGAAACATTTCTTTTGGGAAAAGCAGCCTCCGATGGAGAGGCAGGTCCTAGGCATCCATCACTCAGTTCTGAGAGTAGCATCACTGGTTGCTGAGGAAAGTTTTTCATTTCCTGCCTGTCCAGCACACAAAACTGACACAATTAAAGAGAGTAGTGAAAAAAATGTAAAGTCTGAGGGAACTTTTAATCTCTTAAGTTAAAAAGAAAAAAAAATGCAACCACTTACTAATGGAATGTTAAGATTGTGTATTAAACCCACAAAAGTCAGAAAATGAAGGAATTAAAGATTCCCTTGGCTCTTTTAACCCTTCCCTCTGCCTGTATGCATTACAGGCTTTTCATTACACAAACACGTAACAGCAGGGGAAGGGACATAACCGTAGGTGATGTTGAAGGGGGAGCATGGCCTGTTATGAAGTAAAGCTACAGAAATGGAAATGTTAATAACTAGTCATTTTATCTTGTAAAAGTTTAATATTCACTATTAAAGAATGGCAAGACACTAAAGAAATGGCAAGATGTTGTTACGGAGCTACATGAAATATTGAGTAAATGAGCTGTTCTTCTCAGTAAATATTTTGGTTGCAGTTTACTTGCAGTGGTATTTATCTCCCATGAAACCAATATGACGGTAATGTATCATGGTAAGTAACTATCCCTCAGTTTATGGTCACATGTAAACAAATCTCACTGGAATAGCCTAACTTTGTTCTGGGCACAGCACCCATATATGTATTTGGGCCCTATGCCCGCAAAACTCAACATGCTGCCCCCTCCCTAAAATCCTCGCAAGCTCCGCATCCGCTGCATTTTGAGCAACTGCACACTTCCCAATCATTAACACACACGTCCTCTTCATGCGTAAGGAAATATTATTATCCTGGTTTTACAAATGAGAATCCTAGGCACAGAGAGATTAAAGCTGAGCATTTCAAAGCATCCCAGTTAATTAAAATGACTGGAAAATGGGTGTCCAAATTGTTTAGATACCTTTGAAGTCTCAGAATAATTATATTGCTCAAGGTCACACAGGGAGTTTATGGCTGACCCACAACTTGAACCCAGATTTCCAGCGTCCCACTCCAGTACCTTAATCACAAAGCCATCTTTGCTTTCCAATTTAATACTGGCCAGACCTGGTCCGCATGCAAACTGGTTACCAGTGGACGAAACCTGTTATTATAACATATAATGTAGCTATCTATCTCTACCCTACAGGGTAAACAGCACTGCATTTGGGCATCTCCAAATTCTTTAAGGTACATATAATTACAAAACACTTAGGAGGCAGGGAAGAGCTATTTGAGAATTAGCACGCAAGGACAGTGAGGGACTTTTCCAATGGCACACTCCAGCTCCCTGACAGAGTGAAGCTTGCTGTCTTTCCTGTCCTTAATCTGGTAGCCCTGCTGCTACACTGCCCATTTTTTCTGATGCAGTATTTGACTAGCAGCACTTTTTTTTTTTTTTTTTACCCCCAACAGGTTTAGCCACCAAAGCCTGTCTTTTTGCTGTCAGCTTAGCTTCCATGACCAGACCCACCTGACACCACAGCCACCAGCAATGCTGCTTCTTGCCATCAGGCTTGCTAGAGTACAGTACAAAATAAACCCTCAAAGTTATTCAGAGCAGCATTGAGACTTCAGTAATAGAGTATACAATGGAAGAGTCCCCTCCCAAAGGAAGAAAAAAACAAACCAAACCTCAGAAAGGACAGGTTGGAGAGGCCTCCACACCACAGAAGAGCTTCTGCACATAGCAGTGCCAGACATTAGCACTATGTGACACCCACTGGGCTTTCTCATCCTCTGGGGTCTTTACATAGGTAAGGGCTGTTAAGTCAAGCCAGTTTTTATATTCATGATAAACTTGATCTTAGCTTAATTTCTCTTGAGCATACACTCCAATTACACACTCGTCTCATTTAGAGCAGCAAATCAGAAAGCTACATTTTCCAAATGCTGATTCGTATTGCTGACACACAATCTTCGGGCCTTTGCATGGGCGCAAAGTATGAGCCCATGCAGTTACATACAGTAAAACTTCCCAGATAGGACTCAATCTTGGGTGCTCCCTAGACACATCAACACCCTCCAGGATGTTGAATGCAATGGAAGACAGATCAACATAAAACACACACACACAGAGCGTTAACATGCTAACTTTTTATCATGGAGGTTGCTAATTTCCCATGCTGAGAACAACCTTTGGAACTAAAATGAATTATGCGTCTCATTCCAAGTGCATCAAAGAGTAGACAACCTTTTTAAAGGAGTCAAAAACACCTCAGCTGTGCTTTTGTTATTTAGCCCAAGGTTAAAGATTTGGCCTTGGGCTAACAATTGGCTCAGAAAACCAGGATCATGTAATGAGAGTTTCAGGAAGAGAGAAAAACCAAGGCTTGGTAAAGGCACCCTCTTCAAAGTGTCCCAGTATTTGACCCTTTCCCTGTGCCCCACCCCCTTACCCCCCACCTCAGATGAATGAGGTAAAGAGAAGAATGAAGTCTGAAACCCCAAGGAAATACTTACATACAAGAGGAGCTGGAAATAATTTCCCAGACTCTTAACAGGACACTGAAGATCACACAGAAAAGCCTGACAACATACTTTCCTCACCAGTTAGATGGAAAAGTTGGTCTTGAGAAAGCTCTTGGAAAGGGCAGCACCCGATTTGTTTTCTTTGATATAAGACATAAATTAAGCTGCTTCTATTTTAAAATTAATTCTAACTCTCAAAAAAGGTTAAAACCTTCCAGCAGGTAAGAGCTGCAATAGTTACCTGCCAGCAGAATGGCCTGCTGGGTTATAGAGTTGTTTGCAACCCACTGATTTTTTTAAATTTATTATATGGGTTTTGTTTGTTTGGTTTTGGTTTTTTTTCCTCAGAACCTGCACACAAGAGAGTCACAGACCACTTTTTAAACTTTTGCTGCTGACAGAACCGGAAGGCTCCACCCACGCTCCCAACACCATTTTCCCAGGGCTTAGTCCTTCTCACTGAAGTACTGTGCAGTGGGCATGAATCAGTAACTCAGCAGGTGTGCAGGATCTCTCTCTAAATGACTCTGCCCTCTAGGGTACATTTGGGTTATATTTTCAGAGATTAAAATCTTTTCACCTGCCAACCTGGGAAACTTCTTTGCCCAATGTATCTAGAAGTAGTTAACAATTAACTGCTTCTAAAAAAATTAAAATAAAAAAGCTTTTAAAAAAAAAAAAATCACCAGACCAGAAACTATGGATCAATTAGTCTTTGATCCTTCCCCCGGTAATAACTTCATTTAGAACATGGATTACTGGTAATGCTAAGTAACAAAAAATGTTGATGGACTTTAAAAATACCAGTGGTTAAGAAAAGGAGAATTTCAGTTCCATTTCCTTCTGATTTTTGAGTCTCAACATGGCATTCTGAGACTTCTCCCCACAGTGTGAGGAAATGTTCTTTTTAAGAATCTCAAGCTCCATGGTGTCCTTATGAGATTCCAACATGGGAAGCTTTAAAGTAATTCTACAAGATGCCAATAGTCTTGTGCACTGAAAGCAGCAAAATAATAACATACCTGACATTCCAGTAATCTAGATTTTGAACAACAGGAATAAAACAGTATCAGTAGTGCCAGTATTTTGCAGGAAAACAACCCCACTCGTTTCGCACTTAAAGCTATTGGGCTCATCTGATAGTTACAGTCCTAGGGCTGTGAAAACAGCTTCCATGTGCATTAGGTCTTCATCCAACAGCAACAGTTTGTGATATCAAACTGCCTTCATGTTAACATTATGATGACAAGAAGATCAGGATTCTTCAAGAAAACAGAGAAAAGAGCTGGGCCCTAAAGTGCAAGGCTGCTTTTAAGTGATAGATTATTCATTCAAAGGAAGAGAGAAGATGCAAGCAGAAATAATTGTTAGAACCACCCTTAAAATAGAATAATTGAAAACAACAGCCAGAGTGCGGTTTAGAAGAAATAATACATACACTGTCTCTCTCCCTAATTCCTAAGGAGTCAATAACTCTTTTCGTCTATGAAGTCCCATACAAAGTTATCAATAAGTCATGAGAAAAACGCAAAAGTCAAGATTCTAATGAAATGAATCATTGTTTCTGGCTGTAAAGCAGAGGCATTCTGCTCAGCCTGCGTGTTTGGTGCAGCCGTAGTCAGATATCCCTTCCCCCTCCCATCACCATGGTCTTGCAATTAAGCTTCAATATGCCTGTCTGTGTATTATTGATGTGGAAACAGCTATTTCCATCATGCCGCAGACATTCTATACTTTTGAAGTCTGTGGTTACAGAGTCATTATTCTATACAACACTTTCCCATCACTAGGGTGTGCAGGATGCCATAAAAATGTTTTTGTGCAAGTTCCAAGCTACTGGATTTATGTCAATAGTTACCTTAAATATGTTATTTTTTATACGTGGTCAGCCTGCCTTCTGAGGATTTGCTTCAATGAAAAGGACTGGATCATCTGAGAACGAAGTCAGCCGGGCTGTGCTGATTTGCAGATCTGGTTGATACTTTCATCTTTTAATCTGCATGTTGTTTCCAGGATAAGGATAGTAATAATAGTAGTAGTAATAATAATAATACATTTGCTTCTATTTGCAGTGAAACACTGCTGGAGTTGAATGCTGTTTTAATGAGACACACTGAATGAAACGGTATCCTGCAGTGCAAGCAGTACATGTCACCTCTCCACTGCCTTGGCATTACAACCCAAGCTACAGTACAATATTCATAATTTTCTTGGTGATCTCCCAGAAAAACCTTCTTAATTTAATCTCTAATGGGATTATCAGCCTCATTAAATTGTAAATCTGCCACAGCCCAGCCGTTGTGGGAACCTGAACTTTTAGAATGTTATCATTTCACTGTTCTGATCTCTCCACCTGAAGCCCCTCCAGAAACTTTTAACACTTTCAGCTTCAAATGCCAGAAGTGTCCTTTGCACTTCCCTCACGTAAAAGTTCTTCCTATCAAAATCTCTCCTTTTTCCAAACTAAAAAGGCACAGATCTGCTGCTTTCACAGAATTAACCCAATATGCCAAACTGCAGACCTAACCCAGTGGTTCCAGTCTCTTTTCTACATAGGCAGCCAAGCACATTTTGCAGAAGCCTCTACAAGAATGAACTGTGAAGCACAAAACCACATCTCATCACTACCCTGCCTTATGAGTTGAGAACCAGGCTGACCCACTGCAAATTTCCTACCTCTGGAGAATCATAGGATGACATGGGGTTGGAAGGGGCCTCTGAAGATCATCTCCTCCAAACCCCTGCCAAAGCAGGTCCACCTAGAGCAGGTTGCACAGGAACTTGTCCAGGCGGGTTTGGAATGTCTTCAGAGATGGAGACTCCACCATCTCTCTGGCCAGCCTCTTCCGGTGCTCTGCCACCCTCAAAGGGAAGAAGTTCCTCCTCATGTTTAGATGGAACTCCTTATGTACAAGTTTGTGCCCATTTCCTCTTGTCCTGTCACTGGGCACCACTGAAAAGAGACTGGCACCTTCCTCTTGACACCCACCCTATTTATACACATTGATCAGATTCCCCCCTCAGCCTTCTGTTCTCCAGACTAAGAAGACCCAAGTCCCTCAACCTTTCCTCATAAGAGAGATGCTCCAGGCCTCTAATCATCTTGGTGGTCCTCTGCTGTACCCTCTCCAGCAGTTCCCCGTCCTTCCTGCATTGGGAAGTCCTGAGCTGAAGTCCAAGAACTCTCAGCCTCCGTTCATCTATTGAGGGCAATACAACCCCTGGCAGGTATTATTCACAGCACTATGGAAATAGAGATGCAAATGAGCTTTGGCCCTCAGACACAGTCCCTGATGTTATGAGGTGTCTCCTGCTGCACACAACAGGTGCAAGTCTTTAGACCCTCCCCTTCTTGCTGAAACAGGGACAAATTTGCCTCTGTAAAGGACACAGAACCAGGACAAAACCACTGTACCTACTTTTCTAAGTGACCATTGCACAAGCTTTGTGGATGAATGGTTGTTAAATGCTGGAGGGTGCTGACAGGTGACTAGATTTCAAAAAGAGAGGAAACTCCACCTTAGGAAACCATTACTGCTTGTTGCAGACAAGGCTGTCAGGAGTACAGGTAAAGAAGGATTAGTACTGGAGAGACAGGAAAGAAGTCATCTTAAAATATTTTTTTTTTTAAATCTTTGTGTCCACGCAAGGCAAATCTAGTGGATGCACACAAAAAAGGTTACTTTCTCACACACCTGCAAAATCTCTTAGGAGAAATAAACAAAAAATTTGTGTACAGCAGAGTAAGGTTATATTCTGAAGAAGCTGGGATCTTCCTCTTGTATATAGTAAGTCTAACAACATAGAAGACCGCTGCCTTTATCCATCAACCTCCTTACAGCAATGACATGTAAAATCCAAGCATCTTTCTGAACCTAGCTTCTTTTTCCTTTCCTATATAAGTAAAAAACAAAGTGGTTTGGGCCTGTAACAACCATTTACAATGTCTTTAAAAATACATTTTGAGGTCGTGGCTTTTCATCATTATTTTGAGCAGCTTAAGTCAACTGGAAACAAGATTCGTAGTTCTCATGTACTTATGTTGTAAGAACACAACAAATCAAGTTCTCATAGCAGCAGTCTGTCCTACCAAAAGGGGTAGCCTTAATATAAAGAAGATAAACATTCCACATCCATAGTTAGATAAATAATACTTCAGGCAAGATATGGCACCTTTAAAAGCGCCTTTTCAGTCTTGAATTTTTCTCTGCTTGTTACTACAGAAACCATCTAGCAACCAGAATCTAAGACAGACTCCACCCAAAACAGAGAAAAACAATATAGACACAGTAGGCTTTTCCTCCTCTTTTCTTCCCCCCCCACCTTTTTTTTTTTTGTCAAAGGGTGGGTGAGTGCTAAAGAAAAGTATTTTACTGTGCAAAGGATAGGAGCATTTTGCATGCAGTTGAAACAGTAAAGCTCTGATTACAGATGGCTGAAATGAAAGCAGGGAATGAGTAATGAGCAATGAGAAATGCGTAATGCGGGATGAGGATATAATTTCCACACATCGGCTAAAGAAAGGTTTACACTCTTAAGCAATAAAAACAAACCATTAAGCCAGACCTGCACTGTCAGGAAGTATAAAACAGTTCTTGAAACTCTGCAGTTACTATACAAAAGCTTTTCATAAACTTTTGTTTCCTGATCTTCATAAAACATTAACATCAAGCTGCCATATGGCAATTAGCTGCCTCCTGAAATCAATAAAAAACCCAAAAATCAACAATTTAGGAATAGCTGTACAATAAAATAGTTCAATAATTATCCTCTTCTAATAGTGTAGCAAATAGGGTCTAATATAAATGCAGTCCAGATGAGCTCCTTCTTCAAAGCTGAAAGTACAATAAATCATGTTCCTCTCCAAGCCTCATCAGTACTGATTGCACAAGTGAGACCTCTAACTGCCTGCCAGGGGGGAAGCAGGTGACAGTCTGTGGACACCCAAATCCAATTACCATGAGCAGAAAAGGTCTCAATATCTGATTATGATGAGCCCAGGATACAGCAGCGAGTAGATCCTGCTGGGTGAAAACAGCCAATGCTCTCAGGAGAGCTTACCTCAACTGAAGATCTTTCCGCATCATTTTTACATGTTGCTGACCACGGAAGTCCAATTGAATTTTGCACAAAAATTATCAAGTCACTCGACAAAGCTGTTAGTCTCAAAAGGACAAGGAGAGATGTTGATCACATTTGTGTTTAGAGAGATGCTTATCTGAAATGCACAAAGGGTGACATTATCTATCACAATCGCTGCCTATATAGATTATATAAGTGCCTAGAAGCAATGTGTTTAGGGGAAACAGGCTATGGGGCCAAGGCAGTTTTGCCTTCCAGATCTTCTACTTTTTCTCCTTTTAAGAGGGGAAAAAAATCCCCTCATTTCTTCTTGTAGAGTACTATAACACTAGTAAGTACTAAAGAACTAAAGTAAGTACCAGAGTACTGAGGTAACAGTGTATCCTTACTATTCAGGATTATTCAGCAGTCATTACCAGACTTACATGATGTGAGGAAGCTCAAAACTTTCAGGACTGTCTGATCATCAACCCTACTTAGCAGAGTTCAGGAACCCAATGGGTCTCTAGGAGAGTTTTTTACTACTCATGTATGAAAGTTTGTTTCTTTTTACGTCAAATCCTAAATAAACACTTTGTACAGCACTCATCTCCAATCTAGAGAGAGGTTAAGGGTTAAGGATTTAAAGATACATTACGAAACCTATTCTGAAGAAGTTTGCTGACCTGCTGAGCTTGATAAGTGCAGATTTCCCCCTCAAAATCAGTATGAAACTGATGATTCTGTGACTAATGCTAAGCTGGTATAAAAATGCTTACAAGAGTGTGTCCCTAATAGGTTTACAATTATACACTGGTCTCACATTGTATTTTGTGAAGGATGCAATTCTTTGTCAGGCAAAAGGAGGTTTGTCTTTACAAGGAATGAGCCATGAGCCAGCTACTGCTCATACAGAGACACGAGCTGTAGCCAATTTTTTAAACAAGATTAGCATTAATGTGTTTTCTTGCCTTAGAGAAGTAAAGCAGTCACCACTCTGTAAAAAGCCTTCCTCAATCTACACATAGAATACTAGAATCATAGAATTGTCTAGGTTGAAAGGGACCTTTAAAGTCATCTAGTCCAACCATCAACCTGATAAAAAAAAAAAACAAAACAACCCATCACTAAAGCACGTCACTAAGCACTATGTCAACCCATCTTTTAAATACCTCCACGGGTGGTACCTCAACCACTTCCCTGGGCAACCCATTCCAATACTTAATAACCCCTTCTGTGTAAAAATTTTTCCTGATATCTAATCTGAATCTCTCCTGGCACAACTTGAGGCCATTTCCTCTCGTCCTATCACCTGTGACTTGGGAGAAGAGACCAATCTCTGCCTCTCTCACCCTCCTTTCAGATAGTTGTAGAGAGCCTTCTTCTCTCTAGGCTGAACAACCTCAACTCCCTCAGTCTCTCCTCATAAGGCTTACTCTCCAGATCCCTCACCAGCTTCGTTGCCCTTCTCTGGGCCCACTCCAGCACCTCAATGTCTTTTTTGTGGTCAGGGGCCCAAAACTGTACACAGCACTCGAGATGGCACCTCACTAGTGCTCAGTAGAGCGGAACAATGATCTCGCAAGTCCTACTCACCATGTTGCTCCTGATACAGGCCAGGATGAAGGCCTAGGAGCTGCAAAACTTAAGCATTGCAAAACTGGATCTTAAGATTTAGTTAGAAGTGCCAAGGGCTCTTCCCTGATTTCAGCAGATTTGGGATTTTAACTTTCCTGCTCACAAGAAATAGTGCAATCTTCAACTTTTCAGCACTTAAGGTCCAGCTTTTGCAAGCTCAGATTATAGAGCTTGCTAGCAGTGCTGCGACTTGACTAGCACAATCATGCATTGCAAACAGTCAATAAATTCTTTAAGAATCTTCACTGTGGCATATCCTGCAACTGACAACCTTCCCAAAGCAACAGCCATAAACTCACCCATCACCCATAAGGCTGGCAACAAGCAAAAGGCAAACTAAACTTTTGCACATAGGATGCTCCCTGTTAAAAACATTAGGCAACATAACAGCACTGGTCTTTTGGAAAAGCAAATCAGACATCACTCACCCAGCAAACTAATAGGACACTCTGCAGTATCAGCACAACCAAGATCATCAGGTACCTCTCACAAATAAGTAGAGCCAAACTGCAAAGCTGTGGATTGTTCTCTAACAGCTATTAAAAATACTGCTGGTACAATGAAATACATGTTTTTATCTTGCCACAGAAACTTACTGCTAGCCTAAGATATTTTTAATAACACAAGAGAAACACATGAGCAGCCAACAGGAAATTAGTTTTCCTGTCTTATGCTCTGTACCCATTACTTTTTGTGATGATTAGCAGTAGAGAACTGCTCTGTTAGAAGACCTGTGAAGACATCATCAACTTAACCTTTCTGATCAACAAACCCATTTCGTACCTTCACTGTAACCTAAAGGATTCCGGTAAAAAAGGAAAAGTCTGAAGAGGGCCACGAGAAAGAGGTTCCCAGGTTAATTTACAGAGGTCTCTAATTGGACAACCGTACACGTGGCTTGAGGAAACACTGCCTCAGTTCATCAAACCCAGAAATGGATCCACAACAGAGCACAAGGGCATTCTGACATCTCTGGATGTATCAGCACAAAGTCATTCTATATCCACTAAAACCAGTGGGGAGCTCCTGAAAGAGGCAGGAACTTACCACTAGCAGTCTAATACAGCTTCCTTCTGTCGTCAGCTTCAGTACACTTCGCAGGGGATCATCAAGAAGCCAATTAACGCTGCTTTCCCACTCTATTATTTCAGCACAACTTTCAGTTAAGCAACCCAGGCTGTGCTCGCCACAGGTTCTACAGGTAGTAGCCTGGCTGCCATACCAGTCTTTTAACATACAACAAGCACAGTAAATATTAGCTTGAAAGTTGCATTTCCCAACTGCAAATCATGCTTTTACCCCTTACATGAAGGATTTAAAAAGTAAGAAGATGTAAGCCCAAGTTATCCTTGTGATGACTGCACAAATGAACTGTTTTTTCTTACAGACTGGACTTTTCAGAAAAAAGTATCAGAGTTCTATAATTTATTATCTGAAACAGATTTAAACATTTGGGGGTGGGTGGGGAAAGCTTTCAAACACAGAACCTTGGAAAAGAAAGTGAGCTAATCTGCGAAACCATCAGCTGAGGTCTTATAGGAGGCTGCATATGACAGCAGCTTGTTGTATGTAAGGCAAAAATTGAAGATTAATTTCACTACAACACTCCACAGAAGTGAGCTCTCGTTAAGGTGAGGACAAATGGAAAGCTTTTCCAACTGTTAAAGACAAAGGCTGGTACAAATAAGATGAATATTCCTCTTTAGTGTACATAATCACAAAAAAAAAAAAAAAGAATGACATTTTAGTTTTTATTATTTTATATTTGGCCAGGACTTTTAAAGGAAGGACTTTTAAAGGAAACATCAAACATTCACTTTTCTGTAGGTCTAGAAAGGATTCAGTCTTCCCCCACCCCCGCCTCCTGTAGGATTTCTATTGGCCCTGCTTATATTCACACTGCAAATTAGTTGGAAATAGCAGTATTTATACTAGATCAGCAACGTCTGGTTCTTATCCAAATGTTCCACCTAAAGAGGATGCCAGTTCTCATGGATTGGACAGCCCACCCTGCAGCATTCCTGAGAATTGTACAATATAATAATCTTGAAAGTCAGCAGAGTGGATTATCCACTTCTTTCTGGACTTGAACTTGTGACCTTAACAGTAGCACAGCAGAAAGCAAATGTGCTATGCACTTTGCCATAGTAACCTTCCATGTATTCTTTTCAACTTAAATACACACAATTGAAACAGCTACAATTTTGGAAAATTATGTACAAACCCTATATTTTTTTCTTTTTGATTACATATAAATACAAATTAGCTATTCTTCTAAAAAGTGGTTATAATAGTAAATAAATACAAAATAAGAATCTGACCATTATACTTCATGTGCTGGGGTTAAACCCATATAAAATGTACAACTAAAATACATTTAAAATCTTTAAAGGAATATTTCTCTGATTAAAATATTTGTTTTCCCAACTTTTTCGTAGACATAAATATATTTTCAAAATAGTTGTGTTTTTTTTTCTTTCCATTTCATTACATAAATAAAGTCTTCATTGGGAAATATTAAAGTGTCAGCTTTTTTTTTTTTTTTGCATTTGTCTAATATATTTGCTGTGTTAACGGCACCCACAACCCTCCACAACCATATCTTGATAGTTCTTTAATACAACTTTTTCATTCTCATCAAGGTAGAGCATGGAAATAGCACTCAGTTCTGTCGGCACACAGCAAGCCTTGGGGATTTTGGAATTCACTGAATTGACCAAAGTCTGAACAATGGCATGGTTTGTTGAGTTTAGGTGATCTGCCAGTGGAAAAGGACATTCCCCATGGCAGTAAAAGGCACTATACCCCGGTGGGGCAACAATCCAGTCATTCCACCCCACATCATTGAAGTCCACATATAACGGATGCCTTTTGCAACTGTATTTGTGGCGTTTACGCTGTTTGTGTTTTGCTTGACGCTTTTCTCTTTTATGAAGCGGGTGTCCCTTGCCATCATGCCCAAACGTTACTAATAATGGCCTGAGCTGAGACCAGCTATCTTCATCCTGATGTAAAGACCTGCTAATCCTAACGTGCCTCTTGGAGGCACTGTTCTCTTTGTCCAAGTGAACCACCTCTACCACAAACCCATGATTAGGTTGTCCATGTGCAATCCACCTCAAAACAGCTGGCGTTACATCAAAACTTTCCCATTTACTTGCATTATGATGCACCAACCTGGTGTCCAAAAGTCTTGTGACAGGGTCCTTAGAGGTGGCTGTGGCTGGCTTTATAATTTCATAAATATTAATACGGTGATGGTAGCTGCTGTTGTTTTCAAAGGCTCCGTGCACCTGTTTCCGAAAAATCTGGAGTTCAGCTGAGGTGATAGACTCCTCGTTAGGGATGGAAGTTAAATTAAAGAAGAAACGCCGTGCTGTTTTCCCACTTGTTTCTGGCAGTTCTTCCAAAACTTCTAATTTGATTAAACGGGGAAAATAAAAAAGAAAAAAAAAGAAAGAAAGAAAGAAAACAATCAGGAACTGAGACAAGCAACTAAACCCCCGAGATAGTCTGCTCTTGGCAATTTTCAAATGACAGCTAATCCACATGACATACAAGATCTGAAAGACTTTCAGGCAGAAAATACTGTCTCCCTTGTCTTTCTGTTTATTTATGCAAGCATGTATAGCATGAAATTAAGGTTTCATTCATTGTTATGCATTTTGATTTAATATTGGTGCCCTTTGCATTCCAGATGGTTATAAGTGGCAAGAAACACGCAGCATTACTTTGGAATTTAAGGACATTAGTGAGAAAACTCAAGCACTATGGTTAGTGAGGGTCTGATGAGAATTATTAAAACTGATAGAGAACTTAGGGTAACTATTGCATTTCTGTTTTTTTCAAGAATATGGCTCTAATGTCAATCCCTTAAACTCCTTTCTGAAAAACATTACTCCACAATTTAGGTGACTTACAAATCTTATCATATGGCTTTTTGTATCTTAATTAGAGATGATGAACTCAACATCTGTAGCAGCACTGTACAAAGCATGCCTTAGTATTTACCCAAAAGGGCAACAATGAATGGCAGGAAGGTTCAACTGCTATAAAACAGGTAGATTGTAAAGGGATAATGAAACCAAGTCACTTCTGAACAATAGAATTTTTAAATTGCCCTTTTTTTTGTGGTTTTGAAAAGTCACTAAACCCCAGGCAATTCTCACCTTTGAGTCAACAAATAATTGAATGGAACTACAGAAGGAGTAAAATATATATCTAGGGTTGCTAAGAAGTACATCGTTGCTACAGACATTGAAGAAAGTTAAATTATTTGCCAAAACAAATCTCTCTCAAATCACAGTTTTTAATTTTGGGACTAAGCATGCTGGCAAAACATTCCCTTTCTAAGGGGAAGCCATAACTGCTGTTAGCAGTTCTCTGTCATGGAACCATTCCCTGTTGAATCCAGGGAAACTTTTTGCATAAGGTAAGGCTCAGCTTTATGTTATTTCAGGACCAGACCATTTGGTAAATTTGCAGATATTTTGAGTGGTCACATGGCAAACTTCTGCTTTCAAGAAGCCAGAGTGAAAACTCAGTAAAAAAGTGGAGTCTCATGGATTTTCTTCTAAATTTTGTGAAAATTTTAGTATAGTTTTTCTGCCAAAACCAGTCTTTACTATAAAGTATGACTACTTCAAACCACACGTTTTCACATTTGCCTAAAACTACAAACTTTGCCCTTTCAGCTTCCCTCTTGCTTCGCCTACCACGCTCAGGTTTAACTTGAATGACCCATGCACTGGCTTCTCCCCATTCACTGCTAGGTGTTTACATTCCACATACGGAAATGCAGACAATGAGAGTTTACATTTCATCATTGATCCCCTTTCTCACGATAAGTCTTTCCACTAAACAGCAAAACCACTTCTGCAAGGCCACCTCCTTTATCAATCAGAAACATTAAATATTATGCAATTCCTTTTCTCAACACAGTTTCATGCTAAAAGCATGGGAAATCCACGTTTTCATTACTTTTACAGTGGGGCCACTGCATGCCAGCACTGGAGACTAGCAGCCAGGAATGATTACAACCTAGGGAAGTGTTTCCCAAAGAGCACGCGAGCGACACGTGCGCCACCAGCTCCACGGGCCTACCCGTGCCACGGCTAACGCCACAGCCACTATGTTGGCTACAGAAAGCCGGGAAACGCACCCAGTCACTCAGCGAGGGCCTGTCCCAGAGGATCCACTGCCTCGGTGGGCTGCAGGTGCTGCTGGATGCCTCGCTCTGCATTTGGCCAGGTTACCTGCAGGTGAGAGGTGAGACCTGGCCACGGGGCTTTTACCAGCCCGGGCGCTGGTGGCTGGAGAGGCATAGCCTTGGTCGCGGCTAAATCGCTCCTTGACAGCGGGGTGAGGCAGCGCTTGAGGAGAGGCCACCATCGATTGTTTCATCGATCTCTCACGGGGATTAGATACGGATTAGAAACCTCCACAGCGGCCCCGGCTCAGCCGTGCATTAGGGAGACTTCCCTGCTCTTTAGCATCGCAAAAGAAAAGCTATCTGTGGGAATGCTTAACGTGGAGCCGCTCGGTTTTAGCGGAAAAAGTAAATAAAACGTGAGCCTCTTGTCGGACAGAGGGGGGAAGAGAAGGAGGAGAAGAGAAGCGGGCAGAGCAAGCGCCCCACAGCAGAAACCCCGGAGCCG
>VXBJ01005137.1:1155240-1244110 GCA_013400055.1 Nycticryphes semicollaris
GGGAGCGGGTTGCGGCCCCGCACGGCTTTTAAAGGAGACGCCGCCTCCCTCCCTCCGTTCCTTCCCTCCCTCCTCCCTCGCCCGCCCCGGGACGAGGGATGGGGCCGGCGGCCCGGCCCCGCAGTCCTGCTCCGAGCGGCCGTGCCCCGCCGCCACGGCCNGCCCTCCAGTGGTGGAAATGCGGCGGATCTCCGGCAACCCCATCGCAAACCGCCCTCCGCCCGGCACCTGCCCACGACGGCGCTTCTCCGGGGGGGGTCCAGCCTCGCCCGCCCCCTCGCGTACGGGCACAGAGTCGGACAGGGGTGGAAGGGGTTAAGAAGACAGCTCTATCCTCTGTGGGACTGGACTCCCAATCCGAGCTATGTCCCTTTGCTGTTATGGGCAAATCTCTTAATCCTGACACAATTCAGTACCTCATGGGTAGGGGCGCATCCTCTGCCCCATCTCTTGTTTGTCTGCTTAGGCTCTGCAGTACAGCCTGGCCCTTCTTGCATGGGTATGCAACACCTAGCAATTTAGGGTCCTCATCAAAGCCAAAGCCATCGGCACACCGTCATTAGCTGGGGTCCCTGTGTTAGCCAGGCTCCTTCCCGGCAAGGTGAGCGCCCTGTGCTGCACCTCCTCTTCCCAGTACCTCTCAGGGGCTTCATTTGCAAAAGACACAGACAGCCTTTGACACCTTGAATTACTGCGGAGGAGGATTTAAAGCAATAACAACTGAGACAGCTCCTCCTTTGGGAGCGGCCTTTCCCCTCCATCTTACAACTTTTCAACATTGGAAAACCACCAATTTGAGGTAGTTCAGCAGATTTGGACTGGAATAATGCCTTCTGTTGGACCCTCATCTCTTGACTTTCCTTGACTTAAGCTATACCGGCCAAATGTCACTGCAGGAGTGAGATGCTCACATGGAGAGTTACATACCAGTATAACAAACCACCTTAGAACTACACCAGCATAATTAAAGAGCTGGTAAACCTCCCTCATACTAGCAGCTCCCAACACTTGTTAACCTAATTTTTCGTCTCTGCTGCACATATGACCACAGGCAAGAGAGGTGACATGGAGTGAGGTGAAATCCTTGAAAAGTTTAGTTACTTTTCCGTTGAATTCTAGCACAGATAATGTTTAATTTTATGACTTCCTGCAGGTCTTTAGCATGAACTGAAAGTGCGTGCTGTGTGACTTCAGGGTATGCCAATTATGTAAATCAGCACTAAAATAACAATGGCAACGTAGTTTACACATCACTGACATTAAACGAGCACTTCAACTTCTAATTGCCATTCCAGTTCAATCTGTAGTGGGTCATGCCAGGAAAAAGTCATTTCTTGCCTCAACACTTACTCCCTGTGCCTGGAGCGTATGCTGTACTGTATGCCCAGCTTCATGTTATCTCCAGGAGCTTTCTATATTAGGATGATGAGCCTTGTAAGGGAGAAACACGGTTGTGGTTGTTCTGTAGGCCTGCATATACTCTGATCTGATATCAAGAGGGTCTTGTAGCTTTGCCCCTCTCTGATTTTAAATATAAATAGGCTCTCACTGTTGTCTGTTCTTTTGGCTTTTATAAAAGACAACATTTCCCCTTCTAGTCTGTCATCTCATCACTGCATAGTGTCATCCATGAAGGTCCAGTCATGGTTTCGTGCCTCATCAGTATGACAACCAATCAAGTACCCCTTTGCAGATCCCACTGCCTTTGAACACTGCAGTCAGGCCAGCTCCCACTCAGCATCAGCGCAGCTGAGGTCACAAGCTGAGAAGCATCTTTATTATGATAGAGAGCATCAGAGGCAGATGTGTTTAGGTACAACGACTGTAGCACTTGGTCTGTGGAGTGCAATCATGCCAGGGTGTGCCCACCCAGACTTCCAGCTCCCCAAATGAGCCTTTGCAGCAGGCATAACACCATTGTCTCCTTCCTACACCTACACGTGTGCAGCAGTGCACCTGAGATAAAGAAACCAAAGTTCAACCAGTCCTATTTCCTGGTGCTCAATTCTTCACAAGCTCTATGCAATTAAGGAGTTGAGTGGAATATCAGCTAAAGATCCAGCCCCATCACAGTGGGCTCCCACCATGTAATTTCATTTTACAGTTACCTTTCAGAACAAGCTTGCTCTTCAGCTAAACTCCTGCCAGAGAGAAACCACCATTTACGCTGAAAAGAACTGGTACAGACATGGGGTTTTAGGAAACCTGACCACACATATTTGTTATTCTCCTTTGTGAAACTTCCTTTCCCTGCTCCTGAACTTCGTATAATTGATTGGACTGATTAATTTCTTTAATTTCTTTCTTGTTCCAGTGTGCACACTTTTTTTTGTTTGGTTGGGTTTTTTGGATTTTTTTTCAGTGTTAATGTTTTTTTGGAGAGGTGTTGAGCCATCCACTGCTAACGTTTCAGATCCAGGTGTTCCTTCCCAGGACCCAAATACAGCTGGTAGTCTCAACTTTAGGTATTGTTGGGTTTTCTTAGTAAAATGATAGAAAAGTATCCAAATATGGATACATCTTACCACACTGTGAGAGTTCTTTTTCAAGATGAGGCAGAAAGAAGAAAATCTTTCCCCCCCCTCCTTACCATTTTCTTCTTAGTACAATACCAAATCACATTTATATACTACCACCATGTAGTGTCTTTTTTCCAACCTAGTTAAATTGCAAGCGTCATTGTTGATGGCTATGTGCAGAAGACTTCAGCTGGAAGGTGTAGGTGAGAAATGCTCACCAGGATCTCTGACCTTAATAAAATCACCTAATTTCTGGTCTAATTAGAGATGCAGGTCTGCAGAAACACATCACACATTGATAGTCAACAGTTTTACTATTCATTTCAGCAGACCAGTTAGACCAACGCTGAGCACTTTTGAAAATTCCCACTTTGGACTGCTGTCCCCTGGATATGATAAGTATGTGAGACGTGAAATATTAATAGTAGTGAGCTTTTTTATAGATTTTGCACATTTTAGTGAATAAACTTCTTGATAAAAATCTGTGCTGAAGTATGGAACATATCCATGGTATGGCATCAAATGTTAGAGGGGTGACTTCTGAAAATGAGTAAAGATGTGTTAGTGATGTTGAGGTTTTGGCTTCATAGCGGGTGGAGATTATCTGAAAGCTTTTCTGTTCCTGAACTGTGCTTCCTGTTGGGATCTGTGTGAATATGATGTGTGGCCATTCTTTAAAATATTACTTAATACTGTTTTCTGAAAACATATTTGTCTTTTGGTGATTTGTCTCTTAACATCTATCAAATGTCTTTGCTGCACAGCCTGTCTCCTGTTCCATGAAGGATGGATTCCCACCTGAGAAGACAATTTACAAGATGGTGATTTGTTTTTGAAGAGGGGAAAGGCGGCTTATTCAGAAATGTCTATTTCTTTCTTATTCACCTTTGCTGAAATCTGGCAGTTCTTCAAAGCTATTGCTCTCTTTTGCAGTGAGTCTCAATTTCATTCAGCAAATCTCAGCCTTCCTTCCATCCTAGTGGCAGGGAAATTGGAATTTACCAAGAAATACAATGCAGACCCAGTACTCTCTATATTTCCAGTATGTCTCCAGTGCTACTGAATGATAAGTTGCTGCTAACAATATTACATCTGCAAATATAGGCTGCAGTAATCGGTTCACATGGCTGCACACCTTTTCTATTATAAAACAAATTCCTACAATTTGTAATCCAATTGCTGGGGAAAGAAGAAAAAGGGAGGCTGACTTGATAACCTTTTATTTTTGGCCTGTTTTCCCCTTGATGTTACAAACTTCCAAATTTCAAAATCCAGTATTTAATCTGTGGCTTTCATCATTAAGAGGTGCAAAAAATGCCGTACTGCCTCTGTATAGCAAGCCATCACTGGACTGATCTCTTGGCACTGCAACCATTTAATTACATGCAATGTGAATAGTCACAGACTGTCAGACTAGGGAGAGTCAATAGACAGCAAATTGACTAAGATTCAGGAGACTTCATTTCTCTTCCCAGTGCTATAAATATCCTTTTTCTTCTCTATTTCTTCCCTTCTTCCCTCAGTTTTCCCATCTTGGAACTGGGGATGATTATATCTGACCCCACTTGTAAGTCCCTGCAAGACCTTCAAGTAAAAGCACTGAGTTAAGCACCGCTATTGTCCTGGGCTAAATGCTAGGTTAATGCCAAGAGTAATCTCAAATATCTGGAATCCCAGGGCTCAATCTTGCCTTAAAGACAGGGGCAGAATTCCTACTGGTTTCGGTGGTACAGGCTCACATGTTTAAGTGATGAAGAGACAGGGATGCTGACTATTCCAGTTAGAAGAATCAGAGCAAAGAGGGATTTTTTAATTATATAAGTCTTGTTAGGAAGACAATGAGGTGAGGGTGTTCCCCCACATAAAAGAGAAATGGCTGCGTCATAGATGGTCCACTTCAGGAGCTTATAATTTCATCACTGCAGAGATATTGACGTCAAGTAAAATGGAGGATAATATAAAGTTACGCATATTGCCTTAAGAAGTGCATATTTTAGCAGTGAACGGGATAATGTTTTGCAATTAAAATAAAATAAAGGCAAGCGTGACGTTCTGTTTAAGCAGATTGTCTGTATGAAGGCTTTATTGTAGCTGCAGATTTAGGGCATATGAAAAGGTTTTCTGTGCTCAGTTGCAGGATGAAAAACATTGCATCATCATGCATTCTTGTTCTCTAACACTTCTTTGCCAGTATGCCTTTGATAATTAATGCTAGCAATTTCATTTTCTGGTGTAAAGTCATGTTTTCTCAGGTCATTATCATTCCAATTTTTAAATACCCTCTTAAACTAGACAGAACAATGGAAAGTAATAGTAAAGCTTTGTGCCAGCTCTGTGGCATGTGCTCGGCACAAGCAATCAGCTGCTTCACCTGCTTCACACTGGGAGCAAAGCTATTACAAGTTGCTTTCAGTTACATCCCTTGTTCCCAGCTCTGCCCACTGCCCAGAGAAGCTCTGATGGGCACAGGTCTCAGTTTACTCACTACCCTGTAACTTCTATTTGGTAGCTTGTTTGTTTGTGTGCTACAAAATTTACTGACTGGGGGTGGTGTTAGGAAAACAACATCCCTTGACCATTCACAGGCTCTTGTCTGCTCCAGCAGTCTCTCTCCAAGGTTCCAGAAAGCAAGCTCTAAATTGCACAAACTAATTACTAGTGGCACACATTGAACTGCTTCATGGTACCATTTATCCCTGGAACACCTGTAGCCCCAAAGTCATAGTACTCTTCCTGTATTTCACCTCCCCATTCCTCTCCAAGAGAAGGAAGAACTGCAACCTCCATTTTACAGAAGAGGAAAAGGGGCAGAGAGTGCTGAAAGGCTGTTTTTCTAAGAGGTATACAGGAGCTCAAAGATCTATATAGGTCACACTGAGATTTTCAGTCATGCATAATCAGGTTAGACACAGTTTTGGGGTTAAACTCCCAAAACTTCAGTGAGACATTAAGTACTCCGTTCATGTAGGCATTTTTGAAAAGCACAATACCAAATCTATTACCCAATAGTTTCTAACAAAACCCTGTAGTGCCTTGTCCACAGCTCTTACTGCAACCCATAAATCCTAGCAGGAGCATAATCATCTAATGCAAATATGGAGAAAAGCTCTGATCTTATTAAGAATATCTGCACTGGAGAGTTTTTTACATCCTTGGTCAGGACAATAAAAGATACTGGTCGGGGTATCAACATGCAGATTTGTTCCCAAACTGGATCAGTCATGGTAACAGAGGTGGCAGTGAATTCCCTCTCCTGCTGTGCCATCACCTCATCTATTTGGCTTTTCTACAGACCCCACTGCAAGATGGGTGTTGCACAGCCAATCTTCTTAGTAGCTTGGGAAAACCTGGGCCAACCTGTACATTCCTTAATACTTTAACTACCTTCCCTGACCCCACCTCAGTTTCCTGCCTTTTCCTGAAATTTGCTAGCAGTGCTAGTAAATTTGCTAGTTTACGTGCTTGTAAAACTAAGCATGTCCTTCAGCCTATTTAGGATTAGGCTGAAAAAGCGGTACCATAAAACATTTGTGATATGTAGAATTGTCCAATTACTAATGCCATTATTCCCATTTCTGCATTTTCTAACTGGAGCCTTGGTGTTGTATTACTGTAGGAGATTTGCATTTTCTTACATTTTCTGTTTTCTATACAGTATTCACGTGTATAGACTCAGTAAACACTCACATCCACTTAACGTAGGTATACTAAACATGGAATACATTCCTCTAGTCAGTCACGGAATAAACTTTCAAATAAATCAAAATACTAAACAAGCTGGGGAACCATGGAATAAACTCCATTTATTCTGCACCTTCAACCTTCTCACTCTGTGCTCCCCTGTTCATGTCCCAGGCTCTGCATACAGCCCTGACAGCCACTGGGTTTTGAAAAAGAAAAAGGAATGGTCCAAAAATTTCTCCTGTTCCTCTCTACCAGAAAAGGCAGCCAGCACATGAATCAGGGAAGAAGCAAGATCACTGCAAGCCCAGAATTGCTACCTCAAATAATTTTAAACAGACTGAATGGGTTCCATAACTCCTGGTTCAGATGCTCACACTGCCTAAGAAGAACCCTGAGGACATAAAATTTATGATTAAATCCTTGAAGAATCAGGACCTCTCTCTCCAAGTTGCGCAATCAAATGTGACATTCGTTTCTGCAGCTGGTGGGAAAGTAGTTTCTTTACAAAATAAATTCAATAATAAGTAGGCTGCTTTGTATCTATTTTTTCCCTAAGCAACTTCTAAAATGTCAGACATTAATCTTAAGGAACTTTGACAGATTAAAAAAAATATGCCACTGTAATAATACGTAAATGCTATTTTTCCTTCCTTCCTTCCTTCCTTCCTTCCTTCCTTCCTTCCTTCCTTCCTTCCTTCCATTTACTATATTGGACACATTCTGATAAAACAAGCTGAATTTAGCAGGGCCAAAACTGTGAAAAAACATTTCTACAAACTCTCCAAGTGAATATATACATATATGATAAAATAAAGGTTTATTTCTCTTAAGCTGAAGTGATTTCACAGCTAGCCTGACTGACTGCCATTTGTACCACATTGCCACGTGTGTCCAGGCAGCTGTGCATGCACATATTTTACATTGTTTGCTTTCATTAGAAATAATGGATTCTAATTTCATTAGAAATACAAAATTCCTCTATACTGTATCATCATGACAACTTCTATTTGAAATACTTCTCCTGTATTTAACAAGTCTTGTAGGTTTTCAGACTGAAAATCCCCACTATATAGAAGAGCGAGGGTAGCTCCCGTGCATCGTGTAAGTTAAGCCATAACATTAGGGGAAAGGTAGCAGACAGGCCCTGTGCTGCTCTGCTGTGTGCATATCAGTCTTAATGACTGCATATCTCACCTGTTTCACTGCAATAAGCTCTACATCTCTTTATGCAGACTCGCTACAAGAATTGGTTGCTTTTGCTACTAACTCCAAAGGAATAACAAAAGGCAGGAATTGAAAACTTCACTGATGTGTTTGGTCTTACTGTTTATGGGAAGTTGTCCTGGTGTGTTAAGCTGTCTGATTTATCCATTCTGCAGGTAAATTATGTGTACAAGCTACCTAAGCAACTCAAACAGATGCTGCTCTTAGTATGGTGTGTTGTCAGTCCCAACACATTAGGTATCAGCTATTGCACCAGTTAGATTTAGGGTCAAAAGTCCATCTCTCTGTCTTTTGATCTGCTCTAGGGCTTTCCCAAAACCCCCTGTGGAAAGGAGGCTCATGAGCTGACACATGGTGATCATTTAAATTAAACATTTTTAAGTAGGGCAGCAGATCAACAGAAGGAATACTCCTATTGTGTTCAGAGAAGTAGTATTTTTGAATGCCCCTCAAGAGGGGTATAACTGCTCCTGCCAATCCTTTCATTAGCCCTGCTACTAACAAAGGGGTTTGTAGTACCACTACTTTGATAGAAATGATATAATAAAACCCCCAAATGCTAAACAACCCACCCAAATGAGGAGGCTTTAGAGCTCTTTTCTTATTACAATATTTCACATCATAAAAGCAGAAGAAAGTTCAGCATGGGATCCCATCTTAAGAGGGAAAATAAAATTCCAAGTTAGCTGTGGGGAAGAGAACCTCCATCTCACCCTTGCTAAGTGAGTGGCGTGTGGCATGAGCATTTGGAAGTTGGCATCTACAGCTTGGAAGGCTTCAGTCACTGTGCTAGGCTTGCAAAGCCAACACAAGGCAAGGCTTTCAGTCCAGAAACTGGGCTTTGGGGGGCTGAGTATCTCTAGTTTCTCCCCAGTTTATTGAAACTGCAACTCTTGTTTCACTTGTCTTGAAGGCACTATTTACACCCACATTATTGCATTAACTAGAAATCTAGGTCTAGCAACACCAAAGTGACCTGTGATATCACTACCTCCACGACAGCTCAAAGGCATGACAAAAAATGTATCGTATTCCTGTTTCCTTCCCTTCCCTTCCAACAGCACATTGCTCCGTGCCTCTCCTGGGCCCACTGTATTTCCAGAGAAGCAAAATCCTTTGCTTCCAAAGCCCAGGGCAAAATTCCATGGGAGCAAGCTAGACCCACAGCCCTGTTTGTAGCTCTTCCTCTAAGGCTACGTCTCTACTAGTAAATTAAGTGCGCCTGGGAACATTCCTGGGCACAGAGGCCAGCTGGCAGGGAAAAGCCTGCTTCACTGCTAGCTTCTGCACTGGGGTGGCTGCATAAAAACTGCTGCTTGGGGATGGTCCCAGGAATGTTAGAACAAACCATGGGTAGAAACCGTTTGGGAGAGAGCTTCTTGGCCTAGCTCAAAAGCATACAGCAGACGTCCCAACGATACCATCGCTCACTGGCTTTTGGCTGGGTCCAAAAGTGTCCCCAGGTCCTGCTTTATTTACCAGTGCAGGTATAGCCCAAGGCCATGCCTACCTCTGCCTGCCCAGGTACCACAGGGAGGACACAGAACTTAAATTAACACTGTCATCACTTCAGTCAGCTGATTGTGATTTCATACACTTGTTGAACGCACCTTTTATCTATACAGAAGTTGTTGATAAGAAGGCATTTAAAGCAGCCTAGAGGGGAAACCACTTGAAAGTGGAGTTGCAGTGAAGCAGAGAGCAGCTCTGGGGCAGGCCTGGACTGAAATGGGATAGGATCCCTGGGTGCTGCTGAGCTGTGGTGAGGAGAAAGGGCTCCAATGGGGCTGTGGCCCATGCTCAGACATTGCCTGAAAGGTATTTGCCACGGACTGTGCACAGGCTTGCCAAGATCTATGGAGCTCTGCATTGGCATACACTTACAGCATGTACCACAATGTAGTTTTGCATTGCATTTTGTCCATAAGCTGGTCCAAACTGGCACCCAGCTCGTGACTGGCATCTTCTCTATCAGAGTGCCATGCCATGGGAATAAATCCTTTTCTGATTGCGGAGAGCAGAGAAAAAGACATCACCTTTTCTTCCCACATCCTCACTGAGTGTTAGTGTCTCCTTCACTTCACGTGCACAATACTCCCTAACTCAGGTTTCCCCATAAGCTTCACGTTCAGATAAAACTTCTCCATGCATTTATGCTGACTTCGACTACTTTCTCTGTATGAGGTTAGGGAGCAATTGTACGTCCTGTTCTGCAGGCAGTGAGAGGGGAGAGGCGACTCTGGGCAGGGGGGAGAGGACATCAGAAAGCACTGATGCTAGGTGAGGTTGTGCAGCCACCACCTCTTTGGGCAGGTTTTTATCTCAGGGCTTTTTTAAAACAGCTCAGTGATGAGAGTGAATATGTCTTCATGCAGTTCACCAGACAACCACGTGGTCCCAAATCCCTCCTTGCAAAGCAATTTGTCCACTAGAGACAATTATTCAGTCAAACCTCATTCAAATTTTATTTCTTCAGTATCAAGCCATAAACTGGTCAGAATATATTGGTGATCTCCACTTAAGCACTACAAGTACCTGGGTCTTCTACACAACCAAGGCAAAGCCAGTTCTCCCATATGCTCTGCAGCTCGATACTGCATTGTCTGGGTTCAAGCTTTGCATTTCCAGTGGCCAGTCCATCCCAGAGGTGAAGGATCCTTCTCTCTTCTCTCCATCCACCCTCTATTCAGCACAGGAACTTTCTGAAGCAAGCCTGGTTGACAAGAACAGTCCCAAACAACTCAGCTGATCAAAGTGCTGTTCCTGCCTCCAGATACCTTCTTCCCAGCCCCAGCCACTCAGCCCTGCTCCATCTCTTGTACCAGACCTAGTGCTCCTGCAGTTAGCAGGTTTAAAGAGCTGGTTTCTCTGAAAAGTAATCTCTTCTTCAGGCAGGTACACAGCATTTTGCTTAGTAGGGTCCTAATCTTGGTTGGAACTTCCACATTGCAAATGCATTCTTTCCCTTTGTATTTAAATTAAGTGCAATTTCATTTAATAATGAAAGCTCAGTTAAAATCATTAACTTGTAAACTGAGATTTAAAAATCTTTAGGAGCCATATTCCATTCCCTGCCATAGCTGAAGGTACAGTAGCTAACTTTCCAGCTAACATTGTTTTGTTCAAAATCAAATGAGGTTCATATTAGCCCTACAAAAGGAAATCATGATTGATGATCTGGCCTGCCCAACTATAATTCCTTTAGTAACAAAAATATTTTGTAAGTTCATTTATTATTGAGATCAAGCAATGAGTCTGGAGCTACATACAATGGTTCCAATTAGACTCAAGTAATTCCCACTTTGAGTGAACATAAGCTTTTCTGGATTAAAGAAAAAAAAAAAAGGGAGGGTGTAATAAAAACTCAAATAAGCTCACATCTGAGATTTAAGCCTTTAAAGCCTTTTTGCATTTTTTTTTCTCCCCCTCTTTCTTCTACTTTTTTTAGTGTGCGAGAGACACACACACGGAGGCGGACAGTGGACGGGGTGGGGGAGGAACAGGGATGTATGAAAAAAAAGAAGTGATTTTCCCAAACTGATTTCTCTTCCTGGGTGACCCGGTCTCCCTGGGAATGCCTCCCATGTGATCTGCACCAACTGGATCAACAACTGCGTGAGAATGAAGACCTTCCACAACATCATTAAAATAAGTGACAAAGAGAGGGAAAGCCAGCAAAACACAAGTTTCATAATCTCACTGAAACACTCCTGCAGATGAGGAAAAAGTGTCTTCTCCTGCAGCAGCAGCTTTCAGAGAAATGTCTGAGCATGTAGTAAATGAAAAAAATTTCCATGCGGGGCCAGATGGATCCCTAAAGCAGCTAAATTAGTCAACCAGAGAGAAAACTGCTTTGTATGCTGATGAAGGCACTTCCTAGGAGCCACTGAGACCCACTCCAGAGCAGAAAGCGCTCAGGTGCCCCTTAATACTGAGATACAGGATCCTAATTCAGAGTTAAATCTCAGACCTCTGCACATCTTTCATACTGTGCTGTGTGCTGAAATGTAGCTTGAAACAATTTTCTAACCACTTATTGGGGGGGTGGGTGAGGAGTGGGGCTGAAGCCACTTCCCAGCTTCTATGCTGTGAGGAACATCTTCCATCCATGGATATATAGGTGCAAAAATAAAAGGATGGGAGAAGATAATATTTCCACACTCCATGAGCATCAGCCACACACACATACTTCATAGAGGTGTTTCATAGTGCACAGTGTCATCACACACTGTATTACCCATCTGTCACTACAAACGTTTACCTTCAGCAAAGTATTTCCCAGGAAGACCACAAGTGATCAAGGAGTGATTAGTAAAGGAAAGAAAATGGATTGGTTTTGATTTTAATACATTTGTTTCTTCTTTTTATTGCCAGATGTCATCATTAGATACTCAATTTCCTGTACCTATCCAAAGGTCTACAAAAGTTATCTGTCTCTAGGAATGGTTTAATCTCTAGCATGCAATTTGCTAATAATTACAATCAGATAATAAACATAGATTCATATTTTTGTATAGCTGCATATAGCTTCTTTCAGATCTGAATGTGAATCAATATAACACAGGACACTTTTTGCTTTAGCTCAACTTTGGTTTGCAACTTTTTTGCGTTCTTGTTTTAAGTCTTGGAGGGGAATATGAGGTTTAAAGCTGGTGAACTTGGAGAGCTCAGCTGAAACTGTGCTGACTCAAAGCAGCTTGAAGACCTAGCCCATCCTAAAAAACAGTATCTTGGCATTTCTGGGACTAGTCCCTGATTAAACATGACAAAACCTTTGTATCTTTTAAGATAAAGATTATCTCCCATGACTGCCACAGCATTCTGGCCTCAGATTTTGTTCTAAGCTTGCAAACATTTTTCTTCAGCAATGGTTTGAGAACAAAAGTTTTAATAGGCAGGAAATGTCAATATTTGGTTTTGATGAGGAAACAAGTGCCTCCTTACTCTTGCTTTTAAAAGTTCATCTTTGCCTGTAAAGCCAAGGCAGGTAAGTGCAGCCACCTAAAGCACTTCTCTGGACACTTCCAACCACAGCCTCGTCTGCTGCAGACAGTTGCTTCCGGAGGCTGTGAGGATGAATTCGGGTGCAGTGTCACCCAAGTTCCTATCCTCTGCCAGAAACACGGTGCTACACATCAATCTAGTCTGGGCTGTGGCTTGTTCTACAGAGCCTTCTGGTGAACAAGCACCAAGTGCACTATGCATAAGGCTTAGACCCCAATCAGATTAACTCCTAATCCAGCACTGGAAACCAAAAACAACAGTTTGCAGTTCCAGATGTTTGATTTCCCTCTGCTGTTGGAAACTGAGGGTCCATTTTCCTGCTGTTCTGCTTCTTGCAAGCAGGAGCTGCAGTTCCACAAGACAGGAGTCGTTAAAACCCCTCCAAATTAAAAATAATCAATTTCTTCTCACCTCCTAAGGACTGAGCTAGTGTCCTCTGGGGATTCATAAACCTATAATTCTAAGCCTAGGGGCCTGGTATACTGGATCGCTCTCTAAATACCATCTTTCATTACAAAAACTTATAACCCCATGCAGTGAATCTTTCCTAAAACTTGAGAGTGCCACATTCACACTGTTCTGCAGTAATCTCTGGGTTGCCTACAATAACATATAGACTCCTCTGAGATAGGCTGAACAGGACCAATCCACAAATTTCAAACAGGTCTGATGACCTCCCTTCTCTTTTTTTGGAGATTAAAAAAAAAAAAAAAAAAAGAGAGAGAGAGAAAACCCCAACACATTTTCTGCTCAAAGTAAGTCGGTCCCCTAAATAGGGTGTAGGGGGAATAGAAAGTTATTTAGCCCTGGATATCAGGAACTATGGCAAAAGAAGGTTTAAGACATGCTCTCCAACCATGGTCCAGGAAGGCTGTTTTCTGCTTGTTGGTTCATGTATTTTGTTCTCCTTATTATCCAGGTAAAAAGGAAGTTCTAATGTAGTTAGCCGTCTGCTTCACCAAAGTGACTGTGCTAGGAGTCTCAAATGTTTTATTTCCTCATAAAATATCTTCATTGGCTATGTAAATAGAACCCTAAAGAGATACTAATTGGCTGTTAAGATTTCAATCTCAAATAAAAAAACCAGTTTCGCAGTAATGCATTTATTTGGTTTTGCCAATGCAAACGCATTGTGCCATCAATCTGCAAATAACACATCACTCCTGCACTTGCATCTATTGCTGGGGAATACTGCACACATCCTTCTCAGGCATTCTAGACATGTAGTAGAGTCAATCAGGTTTTTGATTGAACCTCCAGCCTTATTCTCAAGATTGAGTGGCTGCTCCTAAATTATACGTGGGGCTACATCCTTAGATGAGGTCATTTGCCCTTGCTTCTCAGGCTTTGGGAAACCTTTCTTAGAGTCATTTCATCAGGAGAACTGACTGAGTAGTAGACAGACTGCCTAAAAGAGGATTTCACCAGTACCAACACAAGCAAAATTAGTCAACTGAGAGATCCCCTGCAGGAGCTGACATCAATGTCTATCTAGCTAAAATGAAGTATCAATAACCCAGCTTACACTTGATGAAAGAGCCATTCTGAATTATTTACTGTATGTCATACTTCAGGTTTTAATTTCAATATATTGTGAGATGTACAATAAATTATTTAGAAGTGTGACAAATTAAAATGCAGTTTCAAATCCCCTTGCATTTTCTACTCTTAGGTTAAGAGTCCAGTTGCAACAATGATTTGCTTGTTTATTTTTGCAAATGTTTTTTTCAACTACAGAGACATAGAGACATACAAGTTTTCCATTGCAGCAAATCTTATCCAGTTTGAATCATTTAACAGCCCAGCCTCCTTGAGATATACTAATGAAATACAGCTTGGGCAAAAGGGTCAAATGTACCTGCAACAGGTTAGCCCAGGAGCCTGTGGTTTGTTCTTTCCAGCTTTACCCAGGGGCATCCAATGCTGTGAGGGCTCTTTTCCTCTCAAATTTATGTGTGTTTGTGTCAAATAGCCTCTTAAGGAAGAGGTATTTTATTTTCTTTTCTAACTTTTCTCTTCCCTTTTTCATGATCAATCTTGTAGGAAGATCTGGGAAATATAGGTGGTGTTTTAACTCATCCAGACACAGGTTTCTTTGCACTGGGATGGCAGGGACAAATGTTGTCTTCTACTTTGAGCTGCCATGGGTTCAATAAAGGAGTTGTTTTGTCTTGTGACTCATGTTTAGGCCAGTCTAGCAAAGTTCTTCACGTCCACTTGTCAAGATATTTTTCATCCTCTTTATGGCAAACAGAATAAGGAAACACATGTCAATATTCCTTCATGGGATGACCTTAGAGACGTATCTTTAGACACAAGCCCAGATGACAGTGATTCAAACTTTGTTCCTCAACAGGTAACACCTCTGCAAAATTACAGTCTTTTGAGGAACAGAATACACAATATTCAGTCTTGCAAGAGTGATAAATTTAAGATCCACTGTTTCCTGGCTCATCAAAGCTCACAATGGAAAGCTTTGTACTGTCTGAGGGGAGAAATTCCAAGCTTCTGTCCATGAAAGAGCCTAAGTTCTTTAAAAATTCTGACATGTTTATGCAGAGTAAAACAAGTTTAGGTTAATTTAGGACGTTCCATCCCTCTAAAATCTGTACTGCTGAACTTGTGTCTAGATGATAGGAAATCTATATATTGTAACAAGAATGTTACACAATACTGAACTATATTTAAAACAAAATCTTCAAAGCCTTTGACACATACCCAATGCTTTATACAATGGTCTCCAAATAAAACCTTGTTTGCAGTTTTGTTTATAACTGAGTCATGGCTTGTCTATTCTGAAATCATGGGAATATCCCAGAGGTATGATGATGAAAACTACTCCTAGTTAAAAGGCTCTCTATGGAAACAGTTCCATCAGACATGAGGGTTCATGGAGCCTCAAAAAGTTTCATTCAATATATCCTGCATTTAATTCACTTTTGTCTTATCAAAGGGAAAGCAAGAATTTAGAAAGAGCCCTCCCTGTATTGCTGGCATACCTGGAAGCAGCAGATGATGCGACCCTAAAGTGGGCATCCTCTGCCTTGTGCCCCAGCAGGGAAATAGAGGAAGCTCCCTACAGCTCCACAGTGCGCTGGGATGAGCAGCCAGTTCCCATCACCCAGTCCGTATCAGCGGCAACACCAGCAAATGGCCATCAAGTTGTGCAGGGATGGAGTAAGAAGCTGAAGGGCAGTTAGGGGACCAGAAGTACATTAACTTTTCCCACAGTGGCAGAAAGGCATTGAAGTACAGCCTCAGCAGAACCACTACAGAAGGGAAACTGAGCAGCTGCCACATCCAAGAGATGCTGCTTTACCTGAATTTAAAAAAAGGAAAGAAAACATAGTTTCTTTTGGTTTCTTGAGAATCAGAAACTGTATTTCTGCCAACCTTTGGAGAACTCTCTAGGTATACCCTTACATATAGATAATGTAACTCTATGGATACTTTATCTCTGAAAACTCTCCAGCTGAAGAGGCTTGGCTGAAAGGTACTGTATCCATTTTAATATTGATCCCCAAGGTGAGACAAACAGAGATCTGTTCATTTCCTCCTTAGCAAAAGTATGGCTGCAGCAAAGGGGAGTAGGAGGTGACCGGACGTTTTCTAGTTCAGGGAAACATCCATCAGACTGGAATCCAGTTTCCTACTGTGTCTACGACAGATTGCATTTAGGATCATGGGCAAATCATTCCTTGCAACATGCCTCAGTTTCTGCACCTGAAATACTAAGTTAAATAGCTACCAGGCATTCCATAACCCAATGTATATATTTTAGGATGTGCTGACATGCCATATTGTCTGATACCTCAGCCAGAAAAAATGACAAATACTATTAATATTACAATAATACTAGCAAATTATAGACATCTGCAATTACATTAAAATTAAGCCTGGTGCGGTTCACAATAGACAGATGGGGTGGCATGAAACAGGAACTGTATTACAATCAAACTGTTTCAGCTTAAATATTTGAGGTTTGAGGCATTTGGATCTTAAAATAAAAAGCCCCAATTTATATAGAGACCTGAGGTAGTTTAGTTGAAACTAACCTTACTTTTCACAAAAAAAAATAGTTTCAATAACAGATTTTCCCAATCAGCCGTGTTGTACTGCAACAGTTTGTCAGACTTACCTCCCTGCTACTTCTGGTGTTACTTTTTGAACACAGTTCAGATTTTGAATCCGGTTCCTTCCTGTCCAGCAATCATTCATTAGAGTACATGCATTTTTTTAGTCAAAGCCAGCATCGCACCATGAACCAATTGTGTTGGCTGAAACTCTTTACATGCAAGAAATAAAGACAGCAGCATATGCTTGACGTTACTACTCAGATCTTAATTAATACCATGGTTTTTCACCCTGGTATTAATATTTTCCTCTTGAATGGGACTTGACCTTGTCACAACAAGATCAGGGCAAGTGCGTGAAAACAATGTTATGACATCAAAGCCAAAACAAAGGAATGTCATCACATGTGTCAGAGGAGGATATGATGGGGTCCTCTTACAGTAGCAAATTAATTTCACTGTGGCTCCTGAGAAACTTTCTTAGCTATCAAATCTCTCTATGGAAAGGGAGTGCCATGGGAGAACCTGGCAGATGGCAATTTCTTTAAATACCAGAAGATGTGGTATTACTCCTATCTGGAGTAAGGAGGTTCCACCGACTTTAATGGAGCTTGGACAGAATTCACATCTGCCATAGACCTGGTCCACTGCAACCAAATTGAGGAAAGGATGTCTAAATTAAAATACTTACTGCCTCAGTAAGTATACTGCATATAAATTCACCATCAGCATGCTCAGGCATTGCTCCCCATCCCTCATCGTGTAAATAAGGCCACATCATTTTCATTTGTGGCTAAGAGCTCTCAGTTCCTCGTGCCCCTCTCCAGTACGAAAACCCCCACTTAGGGCTGGTTACTTTTCCACCTGATGCTTAGCTGGAAGAGCCACACTGTGAAATCCCTGTTCCCAGCAGCTACTGCCTTGTACGGGGGGAGTTCCCCTGTGCCCCCTACCCTCCTCTCCAAGATTTAACAGTACAGCCTCAGAAAGGGGATTTTCCAGTATAAACAGAGCTAAGCCAAACTCTTCTTCTGGCCTCTCCATGCCCCAGCCCACATTTACCCTACATATAATTACCTGTGGATTTCACCTAGAAGACAGAGGATTTCACTTATAACCCCAAATAGGCATGCTCTGACGTAATGGCAGTCTGAGGAATATAGGTCAGGGAGGTGGCCTGGCCACTGGAAATGAATTTCTGAAGCAGAATAAGCAACCTTGTTGGAGGGGAAGATAGTAATCAGCAGTGGTCCTTGGATCTAAACATTTCACCTCCAGCACTCTTGCAGCTACAGCCCTCATCTGTTTCACTTCCCTATTTTAAGTTCCTGACTCACATCCTAAATATTGACTTCTATTTTTCTATTAGCACTGGATTTTCAGCCTCCATATTGACTTTGACTGTACCTATGGTTGATACTAAGCCTCTCAGGTCAACAAACTTTTATAGCTGTTAGCTGCTTAAACCACATTGGGCAGGAACTGGCAATATAGAGCAGTAGCTAGAAGCAATATTATTGGGAATTATAAATTATTCCTCTGCCTGAACTTTTCCTCTTACTCACATAGCTACATTCATTTTTAAACATGTGGCAAATGAATTGCACAGGGAGGACAACTGGGACTCTGTGATTTTTGGAGTACTCGCCACTACTAGCAGGGATGGATCCTCCTCTTGGAAAAGTGCAGTAACACAGAAGCTATAGCAAGGGGTACCACAGCATAATTTGGGCTGTGAGGACAGACCACACCCAGTCAGAGTATCAGAAGCCCCAAATCCATTTTAGTTATACACACAGTCTCTTAATCGTCTCCTTTGGCTAACATTTTAGCAGCACACATAACTGAGCTGTTGCAACCAAACATCAGAGAGACCTGGCCATCCATCATTTGTGAAACACTTAATGTATGTAAGAAACAATAACAGCATTAAAAGAACATTATGGCAGTGAGAAAGCCAAGCCTAAAAAGCAAGGAAACACAGCAATTAAGATTAACTTATGCCTCATGGTATAATATTTTTCTGCAGACGGCATACTATTTTTTGGAACGGGACCCACACTTGGGAACAGGGACTTGGAAGATCTAGCTACCCACAAGCTATGTCAAGTATTTTCTTGTCATAAGACAACTGCAGCATTTAAGTGTGAGAGGAACTGTATATAGTGCATCCCTTAAAAGATGCCCCTTCGGGTGCCACTGATCCCCAGCAAACACCCCTGCACAAAAAGTACACAGAAATGGCTTGTTTCCTGCCATCCTCCCTCTGCCACTCAGCCTCATGGAGAGCCAAAATGTGACTCAGATTTATTTTAAAATTTAAGTCCGTGCCATGTTCAGTTTAATGCTTTCTAAAAAGTGGTTATCGCTGAGGAAATGATTACTGGGATGATAAGCTATGAATGACTTATTCATGCTGTATTTTCAGTCCTTCATCAGTCTACTAGATCTTGCACTAATGTTCCAGTCCTTCACATACTGATTAATTTTTCATGTGCTACCAGGCTGTTTTTGAGCAAAGACTGCCAAACTAGTGCAATCTGGCCATTTAGTAAGCTGTTTCTTTCCCTTTTTGTTTTTCTTACCCCATACCTTGAGTACAAGCCTGTGGAAGGAAGGAAGGGTCTGTCAGAGAACTTGTATGATATTTGTGATTTATTATTAGTTGCTGGCACAGAAGTCCTTGCAGGTCACAAGACCCTCCCTCCCTCCCTGTGCTAGACAATGTATTGAGTAGGAAGAAGGCGTCCCTTTCCCAGATCTTTTAACTAGACAGAGGTAGTTTCCTACCTCCTATGCAATGGGAAGGGTAATAAAGGCTGATGAAGTGCATTGCAGGGGACAAGCTGCAACAGGAAGCACGCAAGTGTCTGGAGCTGAACCTACATCCACGCAGCACCACAATGCTTCTCTTCCCTCACGACAACATGGTCCTATTCATCCCAGCTCTCAGGAAAAACTTCAGAAACATGCTATTCCCTTGCCTAAAGTCTGCAGAATTATGGTTTTCAAGGATTTACCACTTAATGGCAAAATTCTGGCCCACAATTACATTGTGTTCTCTCTGCCAAAGCACATACATGAGTTGTAATCACAGAGCGTTTTTTTCCCCATTCTCCCTCCAACTTTGCCATGAGGTGGAAGAAACTGTGATGGGTTGCATTCGCTTTCCCCTGATGTGCCAGGAATTACATGTGCCTCGTCCCAGAAAGTTGTAGCTCAAATTCTGTCACAGGGAAAGCACCAGGCTTCCAGCACACAACCGATAGCCCCACCAAAAACAACGGGCATTTTTCCACTCCCAACCTGTGGCAGGATTAAGGCCACAAAGTACAGGCCAACAAGTGAGAAACACATTAAATAACATTGTGTTTTTCAGACAAAGGCTATTCTTCACTATCTCCTTGATAGAGAGGTGGTTTGGGTTTCTGAGACTGATTACAACGAGATGTAACAGAAAAATAACATTTATTCTACTCTCGAACAGTTCCGTTTCATTCGTAAATCAAAAAATGGTGTCTTGAACACAATCATCGCATATTTTGTCTCTTGTAGTAGGTATGAACTTCTCTCCCAACATTTTTGTGAGAATACACCAGTGTCGATGGCAACACAGACCATGTGAGCACAAACACCATACAGGAACTGGCCAGCACCAGTGCTTAGAGTAAAAGCCTAACTCTGTTTTGACAGAGATTCCCTGTACGACTTCAGTAAAGTCTCTTGGGTATTTTACACTTCGATTGCCATCTGCACAACAAGGAAAAGTTAATCCTGCCTTCAGCAGAGGCCTCTGAGCATGACTATACTGGGGTTTGGGAGGGACTCTGATATACAGCATGCATGATGCCCCTCAGATACCTAAAGCAAATCCTTCTGATGAAAACATTTATAGCCCTTTAGTTCCTAATTCCAGCTACGCATTACCTCATCAGCAAGATGGAGCAAGAGAAGCCTGCTGTCTTAACCAGATCTCTACAAGCTGATCAGTGAGCATTTTGACTGCGCTAAGCCAGCACACTTGCTTCTGTGCTGCCCCCCTATTCTGCAAGGAACGCAATTATCAGACATTTTAAAAGAAAAGACACACAGACTAAAAGCAGCGCTTTGTGAACTACCTGCTGCCTTTGTGGTCCCAAGTGACCCAGCCCAGCTCTGCTGTGCGCCTGCTATCAGCATCACTCATGTAGTCTGAACAGCTTGTCCCTACCCCATCACTCCACACATGGGAGACTATCCCCTTATTACCCTCACCCAGGGCCCTGACCTCAATTATTAACTGCGTTTAGTGAGGATATTATTAAACCTGACTCTCTGCTCCCAGATGAGCTATCATGTGTCTCTCTTTAACCTAGCGGGAACCTTTTTCTCACCCCATGCCCTTCTTATTACCCTTTAATGTGCCCTGAAGCCTCTGGAGCGACCCCATCCATCCCAGATAATATAATTTCTAGAAGGAGAGTAAAAAAAGCAGAGTCCATTCCTGAAGACTTTTTTTCCTAACTGGTTCCAAAGCATCATTCTGTTTCCTTTCTATTTTAATCATCTGTACCTAGTAACAAATTCTAAAAACCAAGAGGTCTCTCCTGTCGCAAAAAACTGCTAAGCTGCGGATTAAAGCATGTTAGAGTTTTCAGCAGGACACTAGTTCTTTATACCTGTGAAAACTGATCACAACTGTCTATTATGATTAAAAAGATGATATTAATAAATAGCTACTAATTAGCCTACATGTTAATCACAGCTTTTATGCCAAACAAAAACAGGAGTGTCACTGAAACATAATATAAAATGTCAGCAAATGTCTCCACTTCTGCGCTTGGCAAATGCAGCGTGCAATGTGCTGATGACATCAGGGCACTGAAGGGCATTGGGCAATGCTCCGGGCTCCTCTCTGGCTTTGGCACAGGAACAGCTCTGCGTAGGGCTGTGGTTGGGGCATAACCCTGGGTGTAGGTTAGAGCAGTCTTAAGGCAGCTTTACTTCATAAGCAGCAGCAAAAGCCCAGTAGAGGCTGTTCCAGCAGCTGAACCAAGGAGACCTCAGCAGCCTCTAATCCTGTTTTCTTCTTCCTTGCTTGTTTTCTGGAGGCTGGGATCCAGAAATGGATCCAGTGGGATCTGTCAGGACTGATCTCATGTTGGCAAAGGAATGCCCCTGTGTCACCCTCAAAACCCACAAGCATGTGGGAGACCCTGGGTTAATGGGTAACCTCAGCTAGTTAGAGATATCTGCAGCACATGTGCACCTCAGAGCAAGGCTGTAGCCTTTGCATAACCTATTCAGCAGCAATGGTGGCTGCGCAGCCAGCAATGCATCTCTCCCATCTCATCTCCCACTTCCAGTACCAGACACTACCAGTAATTTTTGTTGCAGTGCCCCGTGGCTTCAATCAAACACAGTCCACGCTAGCACTGTCTGCCATGCTCCATCCACCAGGATGGGCAACCCACATCCCTCCCAACATCACCTTGTGTGAGAAAAACTAATCTAGGGCTGCACTTCTGAAGATAACCATCATATTTTCAATTGCCACTACTGCCCCCTACTACACGTTCATTTGGGGCCCAACATCCCAAGGCCCTCATCTCCTTCAGAACCCTTAGGAGCTGCTATATAGGAAAAAATACATACCAGTGAACAGTTGGAGAGCATGCAAACTTTCATCAAACCTATCCTTTGACTTATAGTAAGCAGCTGATAAATGCAGTAGCCTTCAAATAAAACACTATGACTGAATACTGCAAGCCCAATGAATGCTTTGTGGATGAGAATGCTCCCTCCCCTCAAAATATTTGTTTTCAATACCCACAAAGTAGTATAATGTCATTTAGCAAGGAAAATTCTGGCAGTCAATGCACAATCTGGCAGAGCTACAAGTACTGTAGGTGTTATGATACACACACAACATGTTTTACAAATAGAAAGTGGTTTCCAGAGTTCTGTAATATATTCTAATTTCCCCCACCTCTGCCCAAAAAAGCTGTAGTTATGAAAATACTGTTGCATACTGAAATATTAAACTAGAAATCTGAAGAGAGTTGGTTTTTTTTAAAGCTCTCTTTTCAGCTATTCCTTCTCTTTTTTTTTTAAGTCAGGTATGTTTTTAGCAACTTAAACAGGTTGGGTTACCCACAAGAAGTAGTAATTTTTCCACCTAGCAGATTGAGGTATTCATGCCCTCTTTAAACAGTTCTAAATTTATTCTCCAGTATTATTCAAATAGAAGTATTTGCATGTACACCCTGAATCGGATAAAACCCTTTCAGTGCTAACCTGTGGGTAGAAACCACACAAATGAAGAAGATTAACAAAATGCACCTTCTTTGAATCCAAAGAGCCTATGGAAGAAATCCTCCCAAAAATCCATTTCATCTCAGTTGGTTATTAATGTTACTTATTCATTTTACAGAAGAATCTTGCTCAAGAGCAAACCTAGTACCTATACAATACACAATAATGAGAGATGCCCCTTACCTGGAGAATTTGTTGGCTAATAGCCAGATGGGTAAGGAGTTACTAGCCCAATTTACAGGTGAGAGACCAGATTAACTGCTCAAGGCCACCCAAGACACCTGTGTGAGCACCAAAAACTGAACAGTTTTCTTGCACATTAGCCCCACGCCTCAGTCACAATGCAAGGCTTTCTTCCCAAGAAATCACATCAGCTGCTTCCTGTGAATTTTCAAGGTGCGGAAAAGCTGAGTTTCAACTTTCTCAAGTCTCTGAGATCACCAGCTTCACTCTCAGGTGAAGTGATCACACTGTCAGTAACAAAACCCCCTTCTGGAGAGCATTCAGGTGTGAGCAATAAGTCACACTGCTGTTTGTCAACAACTGCCCTATCCAACCTACCTATCCAAAGTAAAGCATGTCTACTCTACGGGCAGGGGTACTTCCAAACCAGACCTTCACACAAAATCACAGAGTGGAGACACCAACTTGAGCCCACAGGGACTATGCTAAAGACATATCATGCAGTACTAGCAGTAACATTAGCACTGTATGAGCATCCTACACCTGAGCTAAAAAGTGGAGACATGGGGGGCCTTACTTTCTCTGGACATTGGCACAGGACTGTGGACACGTAACAGGACAGGTCATCACAGAAATGAGTTAAGTCTTGCTGCTTTGGTCAGCGCTAACTACGGAGTGAAGATATGTCAGAAGGTTCTTCTAGGAACCTGAATGGCTGGACAGCTGGCTGCTGGTGACCATCCAAATCCAAAACCAGTGTCCTAACAGTTTGATAGGTATTTTCATAATCCAGATGAAAATGTTTCCAGTTTGTCTCAGATGACAATCTCCAGGAAATACACTGTTCTTGGTTCAGTCTCTTGGGCTGGGGGATTAGCAACGAGGCAATGGGTTCCCCTGCAGGGAGAACAGCAAGGTGGAGTAAAACTGCAGTCTACTATGTGGTTTGGCAGGCTGTGCTACCACAGGTACAGGAGGACCTCAGGGAGCAATACCTGGAAACTACTGGGATTTCTCAGGCTCCATGACCTGGTTATTCCCACAGCCTACAAAAGTACCATGTCCAATCCAATACATTGTTTCACAAAGAAGAGCAGCCTTTCCAATTACAAACACCCATGCTGTACATGGAACATCTCCCAGGCATCATTTAATTGCTACATGAGGCAACTGTGGGGCTTCCTGTAGGTTGTGGTGAGGGAGAAGCTGTCATGCTGCAGTGCTACTGAAGAAGGGATGATGTGATGCTGAGAACAGGGATAGCAATGAGGTACCTGTGCATCAGCTACAGATCACGATCACAGGTCCATTTGTAGCCAGAGGACAAAACCTGAGAGAATAAGTTGGTGTAAATTACATGAATTACCTAGATAATGCCTGCTAGAAAATTAGATGGCAATTCTGCCATCCGTTAGTCTTCAAGTAGCTCTACAGACAGCAGAGGAACTAGCACTAAAATAAAATATTACTCAGCAATAGGTGGGGCTGAGTGATTGTGCCTTTAGCATTTCTTACCTGTTTGCAAATAGACTACCATCTTTACAACTCTATTTATTGGGCCAGATCTTCACCTGGCCAGCTCCTCTGAGGTGAACTCAACAAAGTTAATTTAGGCTAGCCCTAATTCATGACTTACAAGCATTTGCTGATAGCTACTGCAGCCTGATGTCTGTCTCCAGGTTGTTTGCTAAATTCACTAGTATTGCTTGTGGTATTTCCGCCTCCTGCTGCTGCCACAGGTGCCCCAAGTCATAGGGTTATGAATGCTGAGCCCAGCTTTTCAGCACCCATCAAGCCACTTGTGAAAGGCTTTCTAACTTGTCTTTTCTCCTTGAAAATTTGACCTGGAAGAGGTAATCCCAACTGTCAGTCCAGTCTCCAGACCAGCTGGGTCCCAACCCAGCAGACCATGCAGTTAAGTGCTGAGGGACTTAAGCATGTGCTTAAGTTCTCTGCTGGATCAGTGCCTTTACAACCAGTCCAACTGCTTTGTTAGCAGTGCTGAGCACCACGGCTGAGCTCCAACAGGAAATAGCAGCTTCCCTTTGAAGTCCTGCCACTGATGTTCACGTAGGTGGGACTTCAAAGAAGAGCCACCGCTTCCCCTCCCAGTATCGGAGGCCCCAGTGTTGGAGAAGCAGTACTGCTGGTTTTAATTGCATTAAGGGATGCTTTAGGGCGGACGATTCAGCCCTTCTCAGAAAAAGGACAACTTAAAAAGGTTCCCATGTTCTGGCAAGAGACCCAAGGAGAGGTTAACTTGCACCCCAAAACACCCTTTAAAACAAAGGTCTGTGGAAACAAATCTCTTCCTCTTTTGTTAACTCTTTTCCCCGGTGCCACTGAAAACTACCTTGTATACCTTGTGAACGTCTAGTTTACTCTGGAGCTGTACTCCTGGCCATTGTAAGGGCCCCTTGCCAACTGAGATGTGGATGAGGAATGGCCAACCTCAGCTCCCATAATAGACATCACTGGAAAAACTGACCTCAGCAACAGCTAAACTGAGCCAACACGAAGAAATACCCCCACAGGCAACCTACATGTCTGATTCCACTGCTGGCTGGCTGAGCAATCATACACAGGAGCTACTTTAACTTCTCTGTATCTCTTTTCCTTGAGGGAAAACAAAGCAGAGAAGCCCACATCCTAAATGGTATAAATAAATTCAAAGGATCTAAAAATGAAGCTCCACCTTTTTCTTTCCAGTCTTGCAGATTGCCAATATCCAGTTCGTTTCTAAATCTTCAACCAGAAGCAAGATCCAGACAGATGGGGAGAAGATCAAACCCCTAACACAGAAAACACTGACAACCACTAAGTACTGAATGCACTACAGAAACAGCCCAGAAAATAAGAGAAACAGTGCACGGTTTACATGGATTTGCAAAGCTCTTCCATTCTCATATTGCTTGTTTTTCTCTTCCATGGAATTCACTTCATATGTCCAGGTTCCACATATTTCTACATTCAAAGCTAGCTACATAAGTCAGCACAAATTTTGAAGGAAGATGCGTAGTTTTCATATTATTGGAGGACTGAGTACTTTGTGACCTCATTACACAGAGTTCAGCTGAGCTTTGCTGCTTGGGTCACTGACTTGCCATAACCTGGTCATCTCACCTGGTCATTTCGCATTTTGTACCTTCACACACAACACTTGCACATTGTTTGTAGAACAAACCCGAGTCAGCAATAAAGCAGTGAATGCCAGTGGGGAGTAATAAGAGGAGACATTTTACCCCAGTAAAACCAGCTAAGCAAAGATGTGCCCCAAAAGTGCAGAGAGAGCTTGATGCCAGACCCTGAGGGGCTGACAGCAGCAGCAACATCAGTACAGTGTGACAAGACTGGACTTGACCACTCAAATGATCCCAGACCAAACCCCAGTATCTGTCCTGATGTGAAGAATGGCCAAAAAAGCTGAAACGAAACAATTTCTGGCTCAGGAAGGAAAAATCGGTATGGAAAGTCACTCATGTGCCTTTCAGCAACACTGCCATGTGGCTATGGCTTTGCTCAACCAACTCAACTGCAGAACAGCTTGCATAGAAAGGCTTGAAAAAATACTTCTTTTTATCAACAGAAAAGGGATTTTTTCAGGACATTGTCTTAAAGTTTTGACCTTCTACCCAAAAAATGCCAATGTGCATATTCAGCAGTTTCCCATTAAAGATTCTTGGGATTTAGGATTCTGGGGGTTTAATTGCTATTTTTCTGAATATTTAATCAACATTTTCCACTGAGAGAGAAAAAATATTCTGGCCAAGTGTAGGTTTCCTTGCAAGGCTGAGAAGGGCAAGGGGGAGGAGGGGTCGCTGTATTTTTCCTTAAAGACACAAACATTCTCTTATAACTTAAGTCACCGCTGCACTTGTGAGCCTGACAAATTTAGAGGACTTAAAATCAATCAATAAAAAAAGAGCTTGACCACAAAGGAAGTTCTGGTCAACCCTTCAGCTTTACATCATAGACAACATTTATTTTATCACAGCCTTAAAAAATTAAAATAGCAAAATGCATCTTCTTGGAAAACAGCAGTTATTTTCTTCCACTGCTCAGATATTTTTATAAGCCTGGTTCCACCAGCCTCACTCATGGTGAGAATCACCTTACCCTGCAGGGCAGACCATTTATTTAGAGGCAAGATATTATGTCCCAAGCAGGACACTAAGATGCCTCCACCCAACAAAAACTCTACTGTGCAGCAGAGCTGGACCAGCCTACATCCCAGGTCCAAGTCTGGTTTGAAGCATTACCCATACTGTCTGGATACTGGCCTCTATAAATAAACAGGCAAGAACGTTTGGAGAAGAGGTGAAGCCTTTCTCATTAGTTGTGAGCAAGGAAGGAAGTTGTACCTTACCAAAGACCGGGAATTCACAACTCTTTCTTTTCATAGCACTGCTAGAGGCAGAGAGGAGCAGGGCAGAGGAGCCTTACAGGGATGGTCCAGCAAAATAGCCAAGACAACTTATGAAATTAAATACTGCACATGAGTAAGGGTGGGAGAACTTGCCTGACACATACCTTTCTTGCTGGCTAATCATAACCTCAATTTATTGCTCTTTCCATTAAACCTTAGCATGAGGACACAATGGCACAGAGACTGATTTAAATCTCTGGCGAACATGTCTTAACCCATATTTGTTCAGAGAATTGGTTCTGCTAGTTTGTTGTCATCCCCCAACATGGTTTTTTTGTTGTTTATACATATAAGCTTCAGCAAAACTTCCACTAGGAAAAGGCTTCCTGGGTCCACGAGGAAACTTCTGTTCAAAACCCACATAAAGAAACCTGTCTGGAGCAGCCAACAGTTTCACCATTCAGCTGGAGTGCAGAAGACATGCATTTGAAAGCCTGATACAGATCAGGGAGCTGAACTTGGATCTCCTACATCCAAGAGGGTTATCTTAACCCCCAGGCAAGAGGCCATTCTTGGATGTTGCTTTCCTGTAGGAGTCATTTCATATTGGATGGAAATCATAAAATATTTGCTGGTAACAGCGAGACCAATTCTCCAGCCCAGAGGCCAGAGCACTGAACCAGAAAGAGCAGGAACACGATGCTGGGTCTCCCATGTGCCAAGCGAGTGACTTGGCTATCTACTGGTTGGTTTATTGCGGCAGTAAGAAAAAAAGAACCCTTAACAGACCCTGTGTCTTTCAAGAGGAAAAGAAAAAACTCGAAATCCCACAACATCTTGTGCAACAGGAGAACCATTTCCTACCTGCTGTTACAGGGGGGTAGATCTGCAACGTTTATCACCTCTTGTCGCCAAAGTCAGAATCTGGCCTGCTGCCTTCCACCCTAATTCAGAATGCACTTTCATCTCTAGTATAAACACCAAGAAATATCAAAAGCCCTGTTGACAGTACTGCTCTCATTTTCTGCTTTAAGAAGTTGCCAAAATGTACAAAATTAAACTCTCCAAGTCACAGTAGGCTGTTTTGTCAGTTTATCCAATCGGTAACGTAATACTATCGTAACCTCTATCATTCTCGCTCTTCGCTTTTTTTCTTTCCCCACCCCCTTCCTTTCTTTCTTAAACAAGAATTTCCCCTGGAAGGGAACACAGTTCCTCCAAAAATTGTATCACAGCATCAAATTTCAAACCGGCAAATAGAAAGCAAATATCTTTCTGTTGACACTGAGGAATATTACTTTGTGCTACGCGTGCCGCTGAAGCATTGTCCAGGCCATGGTAGGTAGACTACGGATATTGCCATGCTAAAGGAGCTTCTTTGGGAATTTTCTCTGAAACTGCAGGAGACAGCAAGAGGCATCCTTCACTGTCTCTTACTTACAACCTCAAAGAGCACATTTGAGGACTGGCCCCGTATTTTTAATTTTCTACCTGATCTTTTGAAAACAAATGGGAAATTCTGGGCCTCAAAAATACAGAATTAGGTCCTTCCTTATTTCTTTATCAAAAACAAGAGCAAAATAAGTAGCAGCATTTAATAAACAGGAATTCTGTGGAAAACTTCTAGGAAAACAGGAGCAATGCCAAATGTTTCTCTAACACTAGTGTTCCAAAGCCAGGAAATACATCCCCACAGTAAGGCATGCATGACATTTGCAAATGACCTTCACTTGAAATCAAAGTGTAACGTACATTACCTCAGTACATAATTCATTCTTAATCTATTAATGATATGAGTTATTAACATATTAGTAGCAGTAGCGGTGTTAATAGAGTAATACTATTAATAATGTCATTGTAGTGCTAACAGGTTTCAACATGCTAGTTCTTCTACACGCACGTAACAAAAGCATTTGTGACCCAGCATCACAGAGGTGGTGAGATGAGAATTTGATAGCCCTATCACTTACTTCATGGGATGCATGCTATTATCTCATGTTATCTCTCTGAGGAATCACAGAAGATCTAAATGTGCAATCATAAGGACTGTTCAGGCGTAAGATCCCTGATGGTATCTTTGCTGGACATTGGATGAAACCCTAAAGAATGAGGTTTTTTTTCATATTCTTTAAATGTTTCTGTTAGTACTCGATCAGGCATGAAACACCTTGCAGGACCCAATGAGCTCTTGTAGAGATTTCTGCTTCTCCAGGTTGCAAGAATACTTTCACCTCAGGGAAAGGTTTTATTAAGTCATTTTGCAAAACTTGTCAAGAACTATCATGGAAGAATAACACACAGCATAAGAAAAGCTGTTATAGGTTTCATTTTGTACCCTTGATTTCCCTGCTTTGAAATCCCACCTGAAAGAAATTGAGGAATCGATCTGTTAGTTTGAGATTTCCAGAAGCACAGTTCCAGGGAAGCATCAAAGTCACGGTGGTTGCATTCTGTATGCTTGCACAGGACAGTTGAAAATTACGGCATGATTTCTGATCATATAGTGCAGATCTGCTTTATCATAAGTGCAAACACTGCTTACAAGATTTGGGATAAAATCCAGGTTCAGGTTTCAAGTATAATTAAAAATCTGTTGCTTTAAGAATTCAGCTTTGGAGTCACGCTCTTCCATGACTCTAGAAAACTGACTGTGAAAAGAAAACTGGACAGTATCCCTGGCTTCATACACAAATAAAACCTGCAAACGCAGGTCTGCCTCTGCATCTCCACAGTCATGGCACATGGGAAAATGAGCCATTCTGTGATATCTTGCCATGTATGCCTGAATCTGTGGGATCCAAAATCCACACCACAATGGAAAGTAGACTGGACAGGTTGGGAGCCACAGCTGGGGAGGAAAATATCCACCACAGCATTATATAAGAACAATAAAAAGCAAGACTATAATTACCTTCCTGCTCACCATCACAGTGCTACAATGAAGTCTTTACCATTAACATCTCATCTACATACAAAGGTAGTATATCTTTGAGTACATTAGAATAGTGAATGCACTACAGCTCTCACTGGAATGAAAAGTTGTATGGTATAAGTCACTTTGACACCAAAATAACTGCATTCACATGAGGTCTTGTCCCACTACAGCCAGTGGTAAAAAAATTAATATGGAATTATTTCCTAACAAAAAAACTGTATCAAGGCAATTTTTCATGGAATCCAGGCCTAAAAAACCTTTTTAGAGTAGCTGCCAGGAAAATTGCCTAATATTCCAACTCTTCCCTAAGACTCATGGTACCCAGTATGGCTTTTAAAACCCCTGTTCTTGCAACGGCACCAACTCGTCTTGGGGTCTGCCCAGAGATGCTCAAAACCAACAATGCTGAAGGTGTGAAACCAGAGGACTGATGCAGGCTCCAAATCCAGAATTTGAAAAGAAGGAAAACACTAGAATCGTAGCCTATTCACCGCTCAGGTGGGCAGTTAAAGGACACCCACTGAGGCTGAGCTCTGGTGCTGCCTCAAGGGAGCTCTCCGGCCCAGAGAGCAGCTGGAGAGGGAGACAAGTCTCCAGCCTCATAGCCAAGGCTGACACAGCCTTGCTGGAGATGGCTGGGGCCATCAGAGTTGTCAATGTTTATCTTCACAACTGGTTTTTCTGGCTCCCACCTGCTGGCTTTTCAGAGCCCCCAAACTATTATTATCAAGAAAATTGTATTAACTACTACTTGCCCAAGTGAGTAAGTAGACAGGCTCACCCACTGGGAAGGGGAAAACAAATTCTCAAAGGCAGATCTCTCCTCCTCCTTTTCCTCAGGTTTACCTTTTTTTTTTTTTTTAAAGACAGAATCAAAACCAGTGCAGGACACCCCATTCCAGGCAGGAGGGACAAAGTACCAGGATCCTCCTTGCCTGTTTTTAGCCTCTTTCATAGCTTTGTCCGGGTCACCTAGACTATGGGCAGAAACCTGGTAATTGTGTGCTTGCTGGAGTAACCTTCCTACCTTGCCATAGCCATCTGCCTTCGTCCTCCAAGTTAAACAATCCCCTGCAATCTCCGCTGGGGCAAAAGATAGCAAGTGAGTTCCCCCTTCCCCACCATTCCCAAAAGAGGAAAAGCTCCCTGGTGCCTCTCTCCCACTGTACTGCTAACTCTTGATAATCTATCCTGTGCAAAGAAGATATAAAAGGCCTGTGTCTCAGCAGGGGAAATACAATACTTGGATCACACAGCGACTCCACAACATTTTGGTGAGATATGCAGAGGTGTGAACTTTACCTTTGTGGTGCTTTTGTGAAGCCTCTGCTGCTGAATCTTACTCTTCTCTAGAGGTAGGGACAGTCTTCCCAATGCTTCTGCACTGTAAGAACATGGGATTCAGGCTGCTTTTAGGGAGGCTCTTGAGAGGAGAGCTCCTAAATTGAAACCACATTGCCCAGCCTGAGCCAGAGCCTGCTGCATGAGTCCTGTCTGCTCCCCGAGTTTTTCCAGTGCTGATCGCTTCTCAGCAAGAGCATGAAACACTGGGGTTTACAGCTCCAGGGAATCTGCCAACATGGAAACAATACTTAACTAAGAGCTTATAAACTTCCATCAGAGCTCTGGGACACTCTTCCTTCTTTCCAGTGTATTGGTGGGTGCAAAGTGGTCTGAACAGCCTTTTGTGCTATAGCTGCTACAAGGGAAACACCTTTCCTTGTGTTTTTTTTTGGGGTTTTGTGTTTTCTTTTTTTTTCAAAAAAGAAGCTGTTGGAATGTGCTCACCATCTCACTCTCTTCTGATAACCCTTTCAGCATCCTTCCGTTTTCTGGTTATTCATTTGTTAGCCCTGAAATCTGATTCCTGATCTCAGCGCTCTCTTATCAGCCCCTTTCGCTGAGGAGTTCCAAAGCAACAGGTTAGTTTTAATCTGTGCACTCTTTCTCTGTCCCCGAGGCCCCGTTTTGCTGGGGGAGGGGGTGAGTGATAGGACTGACATTTGTGGGGGGAAGGGGCTGCCATCCATTAACTTGCTGTTATCTATCTATTCATCTGCCCGGCAAAACAAAGGTATGATTGTTGCCCCAGCTCACAGACCTGCGCTGGCTTCACTCCAGCTACCGTGGGTCATAGGAGCAGAGGAGATATGGAGTCATGGCCCAAGCACAGCCCAGGAACCAGACTGTAAGGCCTTCTATATGGGCTCTGTGCTGAGGTTGATACAACCACGTCCTTCCTGACATCTAGTACCCAAGTTGCCCTGCTGAAGAGAGCAGGAGGCGAGCCCATCCTAGCCATGGGCTTCCTCCATTTGGGTGTATGAACCTGCCCATAAAGCACAGCATTGATTCTGCACCACCCTGGCATCTGGCAAACCCATTTTGGGTTGTGCTCTTATTTAAGCAATTATATAGGATATAGGGTGCTAGAACATGAGTTCCCTTATCTCTGTTTCCCACATTACACCCTTTCCTAAGGCAAATTGATGCAGTCCCATTGAAGCAGAGGCACTGATTGACACTAGCTGAAGATCTGGCCCTGATTCTGCTGTGCTTTGCCTCTGGGTAGTCATTTACACCTGTTCAGAGTGCAAAAGGCAACCAGCAGCAACCTCGGGAGCTACAAAGTAGTGAAGTCCTATCCCATCGCCTTCAGAGCCTGACATGCCACGCACTGATCAGTGGCACGGGGCCCAGTTCCCCTTGCATCGAAGTTGGTTTTGGCGTTGCACATAGGCATCCTCTCTTCTGCTTCTAGTAAACCTTGAAATCGCTGCCAAGTCTCATGAAAGAAAAAGCTGTGACCCAGTTCCTGGAGGGTGACTTAGTGTAAATAACTTTCAGTGGCATCATGAAATCTAGCACTGCACTTGTCAGTCCATGAAATATGGAGCCAAAAACCAGTCCTGATCCAACATTACATGGTGAATATCTTTTCCTTTCCTTGCACACACAAAATCCCTGGCAATTTCCGGAAGAAATGTGGTTGTGCAAGCCAAACAGGGCTCAGCTTATTTTCTGAATCATCAAAATAGTGCCAGTTCTCATGGACAACATCAGCTTTTGAGTAAAGCTTGCCAATACTGAAAAAAACCCTTTACGCCTGAATTAGACCCCAGTTCACTGCAGCTAGCTGGTGTTCCTAAGTTGTCTCTTCAGCCAGCTTTAACCTTGTAGCCAAAGAGTCTTCCAGGGACTAGCCAGACTAATCTCCATTCACTGCTTGCAATACACCTGCAGGAATTGAGCCTGAACTTTGTCGTGTTGCTGATCTCAGTGACACCCTGTCTAGCTTGGCACTATTTGGTAACCTGAGAAGAGCTGGTGCAAACAACAGCAAAGCTGAAAAGCCACCAACTTACATCTTCACAACCTTCATTTTTCTTGGAGACTTCCAGGCATGACAGTCACTCTGGTTTTTTTCCACTGCCATCCAAAATCCAATGAAATTACTGGAAGGCCTCCGGAACCAATTTCAAACAAAATGGATCCAGCATTTAACTCTAAGGGACCATGTTTAGATCTGTGGTTTGTTCTGGGCTTCTAATTTCCATGGGGATTTGCATAATAAAATACAGTAATAGGCTGGGCAAGTACATTGAACAGTGGCTGTGAGCCAGGAACTAATGCACTCCACTGTAAACTGTTCAGCTCTGGACAAGTCACTTGACCTTCCAAAGTCACATCATCCCCATCTGTGAAATGGGGAGAGTAATACTTGCCTCACAGGGGTGTTATGAGGATTAATTAGTTGCTGCTTGTATGTTGCTTTGATGATGTTAAGAACTACATGCCTGCTGAGTATTGTTATTGTATCATCGCTAAGAAGATATTGCAGTTAGGGCTAAATCCAGCCCTTGGAAAAAGATGCGTCTTTCCCCACGTCTTGTAAAATCAGCTGCTATGCTTGCGCAAGGAACATTTATATAACGTTGGTACCAAACATCAATATGCACCTTGTACCTTTGACATTGCCAAATCCCCAGAACAATAGCCTGCTGGGAATCATGTGATGCACCATCCTGATGCAAACAGCTTTCCCTCTCTTCCCCCATGAACTGAAATTAGTAAATGTTTCCATCAGGTATTTCAGCAGTGACCTCAGGTCTAGAGCTCAGTGTGCCATACAAAGCCCACGGGCACACCAGCCCAGGCAACACATGCTACACACTGCTGAGAGGACAGCCGGCGTGGGACGGGGTGCCTGGGACAGCTGAGCACACACCTGCACACAGCAAAGCCACCAGGGCTCCAGGGAGACAGGATGGCAGCAGGAAGACATGGACACATGCACGAGCACAGGTGGCACAGGTAAGCTCCCATTGCCCAAACTCTAATCCTTGGGTGGGTGCTTCCTCCCTGATATGCTTCCTTGAGAGCAAAGTCCTTTTGCCTTCTCAGCATTTGGGCCTAGATAATACAAAGTAGTGCACAAAGAAAAGAATTCCACCGACTGCAACGGGCTACGGCTCAGGATCATTAATAGGCTCAAACCACAGTATCCAGCCTGCTCAAGGAAAACATAGGAGTTATGCATCCAAATTTCAGTGACATTTAGTGGAAGCCAGCCAAATGGCTCCCTTTGATTCCTTTGAAATTTGAGCCATAACTGTCATTGTATCTTAGACGTGTGAACTGCTCTGAGAAGTCTCCCATATAGATCAGACTGCGATCAAAGAGTTCCACTAAACTGAATTTTATGAAGGCGGAGGGTTAAGGTGAGGCTGATCAGCAGCAATATTATCTGGAAAAAAAAAAAGAAAAACAAACCACCAAACGTAGCAAGTTTGAAAGGGTTAAAGAAGAAAGTTGTTTCAGGTAGACGGTGTACATTAACTATCATTTTCAGTCAGCATGCAATGACTAGTTAGTGGGGCTTATCATCCCCAGCTATGTAAGGAATTACAATAAATGCCTGAAATGCAAGCAGGTTTCCGGCTTAGGTAGGTAAATAATGGAAGTTGCTATTTTTGTCTGAGTTGCAAGAATTCCCTGTGAACACAGGCCCCCCACCCCCTCCCCACTGTAACACAGCTAACTCTACTCCCTACTGTTTGGCAAAATGAAGTCTTTTCATGCATCCTCAGGACTTTTGCTTTGTCTGCAGAAGTAGCCAACCCTTTATTTCCTTTTCAGTGGAAAGTGAGCAGTTACATTTTCTGTATTCGCTTGTTTTAAATACTTCCACAATTTAATGACCTGAGGATGAGTGGAAGGAGACACAAGCTGCTGTAAAACAGGGACTGCATGATTTGTGGGGGAAAAGTAAAAAAACAAGCAACCAGAGCATAATTCTGGCACTGTCAAAGCCTGGTAGTAATCCTCCTGTTGCCTTCAGTGACATGAGGCTTCCCCTCTGCAGCACCACCCCATGCAGAAAATACTCTCAAACTATTCAGGGATCCAGCTGCTGTTCAAAAAAGCCACTGGAGAAAAAAATCTGGCTGCCTCTGCAGGAGAGAAACAGGGTAAACTTTGGATAGCACTTAGTAGTAAATAGGGAATAAAGTCATTACAGTCGGAGAGTTTATTCTCATTTAGCCCAAGGCCCTTTTCCCTGCCCTGGCATCCCCAGGCACGTGCCTGACCTGGCCTCTCTCAGAGGCCCCTTTGAGGTTTGTGAGGCGCAGCCTTCAGCTGAAGAAAACACAAAAACGTGGGGCTCCCGCCGCGGGAGGGGAATAGGAGTGGGATCCCAAGCCTTGTGAAGTCCCATCTTGATTTGGCCAGGCTCCAGGAGAGCCCATGAGAGCCTCAGCCCCTTCCGCCAGTGAACGCACACATTATTTTTGAATCACTGCTGCGGGAAGCCCAGCAGAGGCACGGAGACCATGGTGCCAGGGAAGGGTTAATCAGCACCCTGCTCAAAGAGCGTCCTCCCTCACAGCTTTACACACGCAGTGTTTCTTAGTAAAGTGAACATATTAACACTGGCATGCTCCCACACACCGCCTTGGCTCTCCTCCAGGAAATCATAACCCAGCTATTTGGCACACAAGGCCGCAATTTTATTTACACAATCAACTTCTTGATAAACATAAAACTTACAAAATATACCACACCCTTAAAATAAAAAAGGAAAAACTGGGGGCAGAACTGCTGTAACTTGACCTTCTCAGCTAGAAGGGCCAACCTGCTTTGATTTGACACCCCCATCCCCAAAGAAATAATCTGTGGATACATGAGGGTTTGCCCAGCTTTAAGGCAGGGTCCTGCTTGGGGGAGACACAGGGGACTCCGCGGGGCTGGGAGCTGCCAGAGGGATTTGGGCTGACTCAGGCAGGTTTCCTCCTGAGCACCAGGGAGTGCAGGCAGGGCTGCCAGCACCCTCTGCACTTATAGCCCTCAGGCTCCCCATCCTCACTGCCTTGTCTGGTGCCACCACTGCACCTGGCTAGTGTAGCTGTTCCCTCAGGAGGGGAATAAAGCCCCCCTCTGCCAGTAGCCGCAAAACAGTGGGGAGCAGGCGTCCTTTACTGTTCTTACCCTCTCCTTGATGTGTATCTTGGGAAAGGAGTCTCTGTGTCTCTAGGAACATTATAATTTTCAACTCTATGTCCCTTAGTCAATCTAACCAACTGCAAGTGGAAGTTTAAGATTTTCTTTTAGGAGGAAAACGTTGCCAATTTCATGTGGCAATCAGATGTTATGGAGGTACACTCCAATTTACCAGAGCAGCAGTCAATTCAGCTGGGCAGCAGAGAAGCCTAAATCTTCAACAGCCCCCCAGGGCACCTGCTGCTTTGTGTGAAGTTCTGCCTAAACATAAGATAAAACTGCATCAGCCTTGCAAAGAATTGAGAGGCACACACACGCATGCTGCTTGTATCTGAGGCCAGCTGAATTCAGCTACACTATCATCTCCTTCACCTTTTGAGCTCCCATTTCTCCACTGACCCTTCAAAGCAATTGTCTTGCTTGGCTATTGGAGAAAAGGCTCACAACATCTCTCCATCAACTCTGTAGGCACTGGAGGCCAGGGTGGCATCCAGTGTAGGCTCTTCAAGAGGCAGCACTAATGGTTGCTCTGCTAAGCTTCAAATCAGACACATGGAGACAAGAAGATGCTTAAACACAGCCTGAACCCCTCTCAAGAGAAACTGAATGAAAAAAAATAACGGGCCAAGGGTATTAAACTGATTTATACAGACTGAGGATCTAGACAAATCTGCTTTATTCCTTGCAGATAAAAAGATCTGCCTGAGGCTAATAAGCTTTTGGTAGTTTGGCAAACAAAGATTGATTCTTTTTTTATTTTTTTTCTTTTTCCCACAAATGAGGAGAACCACCTTCAAATACCTGAGACACACTGCAATCATTTATACTGATAAACATCTTGATTCCTAGAGATAACAGGAGCTAAATGGTTGGCCTCAAAACCAAGTATTTGTGACAGTTCTTGAAACAAGAACGTCACTACTCTACATTTCCACAACAATTTACATAGCACTGTAAAGAAAACAGTTCTCCCTTTGCAGCTGGAAAAGGCACTGTAAACACACTATCCAAAGCCTTGCTGCACCTCCTGAACACCCAGAGGTGGGTGGGTGAGCAGGTCCCCTGGGCCATTCTCTTGGGCACAGCTAGGGGTCTACATCAGAGCCTGAGACACTGGCTGCTTTGGATGAGTATCTGGCTGACCTTGGTAGAAACATCTGAGATGTGAAAGAAGCTCCCCTCCCAGGATAGAGTCAAGACCAAGGAAAGAAAGTCTGCAGGACAGGGTAGTCTTGTAGCATGGCAAAAATCACTTGCTTGAAAGGAGAAGAGAGCAGGGAATTTCTGAAATAATCTAGTTGTTGCCTGCCAGATGGGTCCACCTAAGCAGATTGCAACTGCAGTGGAAATTTCTCAGGCTACCCATTACAAAACAACTACCATACCATGCATTCACTCCTCTCTCTCGCTCTCCATAAAGCAGCAGCTGAAAAAGAACAACCAAGATCTGTCAAGAGAAGAACTTGCCCTTCAAGGATTGTACCTTGGCTTATGCGGTCAAGTCACAGAGGGATTCTGGGGATGCTGCAGGAGGCTACTTCAACCGAAGAGCTTGTGGATGCCATCTTATTTTTGCAGCATCTATCCCATAATGGTCTTGCACCCACTACTGTAACAAAACATTTGCCAATAGTAGTTTAAATCTGTCAGCTACCTATTCAGCTGCACATGAACAAAAGGCTCTCCTTGTCTTGTGAATAATTTCTTCAAATACCAGGTGTTGCCCAATTCCTCCAGAATAGTAACTCTACAACTTTATGGTGAGTAGTACTTTATATAGATACTTTCCACTAAAATAATTTTTGTACCTATGAACCTTATCTCTGATTTAAAGTCAGTTTTTATCCTCTGTGAATGCAAGGACCTGAGGGCATCTGATGCAAAAACCAGAGGGCAACTTTTGCCTAGCTCTACATACTTAAATCTCGGGATTTCTAAAGCCAATCTCAAGAATATACTTCTTGGGATGCTAACATGACTAGTGTCATATAAAAAAAAAAACAGCTCACAGTACACAGATGGTTCATATAAGTGCTATAAACCAACAAACCAACTGAACTGGTTTGCTGAAACCATGTTCTACAAAGAGCTTCCTTAGTCCATCTGTTAATCTTTCGCAGTATACATTCCCTCCAAAAACTAAATACCTTGTCAAGAACAACACTTAGATACCAAGTATTTCCAGTAGCATGTAACCACTTAGCACACTGCTGTCACTGCCCTTTTGGCCCAGGCACATAGAAATGTGTTCCATCCGTAGAGACAACAGCTCGTGGTATGTGCTGTTGGCTGTGTGTGGACTCCTGTGTAGCTGCATCAGCAGCTTTTCTGCAGGGCAAAGGTGGGCTGAGAACAACCTACAACTATCAGTCAAACAACCTCATCTAATGCAAATCATCCCAGAAGGATTATACCACCGGCCAACAGCCTAGAGCGGCTCCTGCACTGCAGCTCTTTCTGTTGCTAAACACAGGGAGACAACGCTGGCAGGATCAGAAGCAGCAAGTACTCAGAGCTCCCTTGAGACCTCCCATGTTTTAAAGTTAAAGGGCTTTGCGAAACTGAGCAGCCACCAGGAGAACATAATTTGGACCAGCTACCACTGCCCCTGCAGAGTAATGCTGGGATAAGGACAAAATACAAGCCATCTCCTCATCACCTCCTCATCATTCATACTGCATTTTCCCCCCTCTCCTCCTGCACTTCTGCCCTCTAAAACTGAGAAACAAAGACCAGAGAGATTCAGGACCCAAACTAGGAGTACCACAGTTCTGCAAGAAAGGACAGGAACCTTCAGGTTGAGGGACATTTCCAATAGAAGCACTGATGATTTCACAGGAATGGGCTCTAAATTAGCCTCATCAAGGCTATTTCAGAGCCACAGGAGGGCAAGCTCTGGAGGAGGACATCAAGGGTGCTTTCAAACGAACTGAATCAGAGGTTTACCCAACCCCGCTCTTTCAGAAGTTTCTGAATAACGCACCAGCTTGAACCACTGGAAAGAAACAAATAAATGAGCTGGCAACTTTCACAGGGAGGAGCCTTGAAGCCCAGTTCCCAAGACCACGCCAACCAGCTCCGTGTGACAGCATACAGGAATGAAAATAGGTAGGTAACATTAACAGAAATACACTGAAACTTAATAACAGCTGCTTGTCAGGACATGCACCGAAGAGAAATGGCTCATAATAGCTACAGCTTGTATTATGAATGTTTCATAGCCATCTGGCTAACAGAGCTTCTTAAATGTCTTGTGTGTGCTGTGATAATCCACAGTGCATGCTCTGGAAGGGAGACTGTCAAGCTGGAGTCCTAACATCTGTAATAAAAAGAGACACCGTTTCTTTTGTCAGATGAAAATGCCTTAGAACAACAATGCTGCAATGAACGGAGACCCTAATGAGCTAAGGCTGTGTCTTCCTTCGGTGTAAATCAGTAAGGTTCACCCAGGGCAAATGGAGTTATCCCAATTTACACCAACTATAGGATCCAGCCCCATTGTATTAACCTCTTTTTGATTCAGTCATAATTTTCATGTGTCTATCAGTAGATTAAAGCAAAGGCACAGTTTAAAAGAAAAAGTAATCCCGCTGCCTTTCCTCTCCTGATCTGATTCGCATACAAAATGGGCTTATGAACTCAAGAATTATGGGAGGGATTCAGGGAGGAGGAAAGGGAGACACAAGAGCCCTTTTATTTTGCATCTTATTCACAATGAAAATTGGCACAGAAGCCAACCACATACATTAACATAGTTTGGGCAAGTTTAACTCTCATGAATACATTTCTGTGGAAAAACTATGTGACTATGGAAAAATCCCCCCTTTTTTGCCACTTGAAAAGATAACAGGCTTCTATGTGGAACATACCCAGAACCTGCCTGATTCAGAGACAGGGAAATACAAAGATGAATAAGGCTGAGTTTCCCATGCTAGGGGCCCATGGAAACTGAGAGGAGAGGAAGAAGTAAGGAGGCCCATTGACTCAGGAGAAGGACTTTCATCCTACAGGTGAAGGAAGTATTTGAAGGCACTAGTAACATTGCAGGCCTGTTCCAGAGACCATTTAAGTCACTGGCAAACATCTCTTCGACTTCACTGCAATGTGGGTCAGGGCTAAACAGTTCTAAAATATAACCCAAGGCTATTTCTACATCACTGTGTAATGAGTGGGATTCGGAACAGTTAAAGTGTGCCCAGCCCTGTGACTTACCTGCTTTCTGTCCACATTTTTGATTGCTAGCCTGGATGCTTCTTGGGCTCAAAGTCTCAATATTGCACTGAGGAAAAGCTGAGCCCAGGACCTTGTTGGGGGACTCTTGGACTGAGGTGCACCCATGTCTAAGTAAGGCAATCTAGAGGAAGAAAAGCTTTGGCCAAACATATTGGGGCATTAACCACACCTCTCTTCTCACCTCCTCTGTATTTCCATTGCCCCTCTCCAAACTCAAGCTGCGGGCAGCTCTTACTGTGAGCTGGAGGGTTTGCAAAGAGCAGTGGGTATCTCTGCTGGACAATGTAGGCATTCCTGTGTCTGATGATATAAGTGTATCTGGCACCCAAAATCTGGAATTTAGAGCTAGCCCAGCCACAGGGACTTGCATGGGATCTTCTCACCCAACTGAAGTCCAGATGCAGCGTTAAGAGTTCTGCAGAATTTCACAGTTACACAAAAAGAGTAACCTTACCCCATACAACCCTAATTGAAATCTACAAGCTATTGTCATTCCCATAAGACACCCTTTGCCTTTCCTCACTGACACAGCATAGTGCTACCCCTGCTACAGTGTCGTATGTGTGGCAGAGGATCATAATCTCAGGATGAATATTTTCTTTTGAATGAACTAGTTTGCTTTATTATTAGCCTATCTGATACAATAGTTTGCATTACAAGTCCTTCGTCAGATCACTTCTGAAGCACGCCATTGCACTAGGCCCTTAATATCTTGCTAATTAGTTTCATAAATTACTAATTGAACTATTTAAATGATTCATATTGGTATGTCGAGTCTCACCAAACAGAAAACTCAGTGATCTCAGAAGAGGATACATCATAGAATCATCCTGTCCTGCTAGGTAACACAAAGTTAAACAGTGGGTAGGAGCAGGACAGGGAATTTTCTTCCACGATTAGCAGTTCAGAGCCCTTTATCGCTGTGATGCATCTAAGTACCACATATTTTGCACCGACCTAATTGTGGATTTTCCACTGATGTCAGTGTGTGAAAGAAGCGAGGCACATAGATCACACATCGAGGGCAAAGGACCTGCAGATCAGATCAAAAGGAAACATTCTCCCTCAGGGTCAAGTCCATCCATAGTGCTACCTCTGTTGCATTTATGACACTTAATGCACATCAGCACTGCTGTCTTCACTAAATCTGGCCCTAAGGATAGATGGGGTTTGACAGGGATCTGTGAACAGGATTTTTCATGAATTGTCCAATGCTGACCACTTCCAGCAATGCTAAGAAGCTGTCATTGCCTTTTCTAACACAATTGTCTCCAAACACAACCTAGAAGCAATGTCACACCTGGCACTAACTTGGCAGCTAGCAAAAGGTAACTGAGTATTTCAGGACCAGTTCTCCAAAGGCACTATTCTATTACTGGGCTAGGTTGGAGACAGGTCACCAGGGCTTCAAGCAGATCTACCTGACTGATCCTTCACTCATTGACCTACTGTTTTTCCCTAGAAGCCAGCCTGATCACCACTTGCCTTGCAGGAAAGGATGTTTTTTTTCTCACCTAACTCCCAATAGTGTTGGTGTCTACATCTGCTCAGTCACATTCATCTCCCACTAGAGTAAATGGAGTGAGTGGGCACTTCTGGGGAGTAAATCACCTGGCCTACAGCAGATTACTCCCTTAGGATGAGATCAGTATTGCTCCCTGACATCTGCAAAGACCATAAATGGTCTAGATCAGCTAAGCTACAGCTCTAGATGTCGACATACAGCCAGAGAAATCCCACCCCAAGTGAGCAGTCAGATGTGGAGCTGCTGCAACAAATGGAAAGCACAGTTGTTTTAGACACATGATTTGCCCTGTGTGCATCCTTTGCTCCTTGCACAACTGTCTTGCCTTGTTCTAATCGGCCTTTTGTGACTGACCCTAGGACAGGGAACCCACTGCTTTTCCTAGACCTCCACTAAGCAATAGGAACAGGAAGACTGCCACATGTGCTCAGGCAGTGCTGCTCTAGCACAAAGGCTTTAAGCAGAACTGGTTAGCCAAGTTCTTGCATGTAGACATAAAGCCCCAACAGGGACCTTTGAAAACATCTCTGCTTGTCTCCTGCATTACTGGTCAGTGCTTCACCCAGCAGTTTTCTGAACTTAGAAATCTACACGGTTGCCTGGTGTAATTACAGGTATATTCCCATTGGATTTGGTACCACCAGTTAACAGAACTCGATGCCTTAGATCCTAAGAGAAAGTCTTTATTTATTTTACCCACACAAGGTTTATCTTGTAGTAACCATCAACTTTCCATGGAAAGATCATGCTCTACTACTATGCATCAGTCATTGGAGGCAGCTTCTAAACTTTAGTATCTCCAAAGGAACAATAATTGCGACCCTTTCAATATTTCATATTTGCAGACAAGCGGAATGAACTCACTGGAATCAGCAGGCGGTGTATGTTCAGCTGCTCACAGCAATATTCAGCTTCCCTATTCCCAGCGAGGGCAGCTGACATCAGAGAAGCATTGCCCTGTGAATGTACCATTCAGCAGATAGGAGAGCCCGGAGTTTGTATGGTAGACATCAAAGTGTTGTGTAACATGCAGATGTTTTCCAAACAGAGGCTGAGAAAAGTGAAGGACAAGATTTTGTAAATCCCATGCTGTGTTTTTTTCTTCATTTTCTCCCTCACAGATCCCCATTTCCTTGCCTTTTCTTATATGGAAGAATGATACCATTAAAAATGATGGGCTTTACCCTTAGCTGATCTACTTTGATATGATTACACTGACCTCACAGAGATATGCCTGTTTACACAAGTTGCAATTTTTTCCCATCAATTTAAATCTGTACAGATTTATAGCATAGGGAATAATGCTACATTTTTTTCCATAGCAAATAAACTTCTAAAAAAAAATACCCTTGACATCTATTAAACCTTTATTTGGAGATAAATATTTTAGAGGATACCTTCTGCCATCCTATCTCATGTCCTCCATCCTGCTCCTCTGTTTATTGGAGGGTCCTCCCAGAGCCGTGTGAGCCGCAGCTGAGCTGAGTTGCTGAGGACAGTGCCCATGGCTGAACCCAAGGCTGGATCTGCTTGCTGACACATAGGTCTGTTCCTTTTCCATCTCCCCAAGTAATGCTAGGAATACAGCTCATGCCAAATGTCCCTGAGTCCTGCTGAAGACAGAGCATTCTTCACAAACCAACAAAGCTCACAGGCAGGATGTAGGAAAAAATCCCTGCTCTGTTTGATAGAGGGCAGCAAGTTCAATGCACACCTCCCTCTGCCCAAGTGAATTTCTTAACCAGCAAGCTAATAGCTATCTTTTAAAAGTTCTCCTTCTTTTTCATTTTCATTTCATGAAACATTTCAAGAGGCCTTGCTTTAATCTTCCTGTGGATAAAAACATATTTCAAAACCTCACCGTTTTCTATTAAATTAAATTATTGTGTTCCCACTTGCCCTAACCAGAAGCACTGTACCACCATGTCTCAAAACATATTGTATTGTGCTATGATCTTGTGCCGTTCTGCAGACAAACACAATGAGGTTTCACATGGCATCATCAACTGACCTCACTCAAAACTCCCCTCCTGTAAATAAGTGCCAATCTACACATACAGCACAGATGAAGACAGACATTTCCCATCAGGAAACAGTTTGTTGAGCAGGATGGAGAGATTAAATGCTTCTGAAAATTCAACAGCAACAACTCTTCTGCTGGAGAATATGCTGACTGAGCTTGATTTTGAGACACTAAATTATCCCGAAGAGCCAGGTGACTTAAGTGCCAAATTCCTTACCACATTTACTGATTTAATTTGACCACTGAAGTTCTGCAGGCTTTTTTGGAGGCTCCAGTTGTGATTTCAGGAACCAGTATGTCCAAGACAATTCCACAGGCTGAACACTGTCATTAACAGCATGACCTGTTCCTGCTGGAGGCAAATGGTGGAAGTCCCTGCAGGAACGGTAGCAAATTAAGTGGCTGCATCATCCATCTCAGCAGTGACTTGGTATTATGAAGCAAGATCCAAGACCACTGGAGATCTCCGAGGCCATGGTAAAAGTCTTACATTTCTTCCAATAAAAACTGAGCTTGATACTGCCTAGTGACCTGCAACACATGTTGGGGATTCATTTTTCTGGACAAATTGAGGAGAAAGAAACCAAGATGATCAGGAGCTGGAGCTCACGATGACCAAGACAGGCTAAGAGAATTAGAATTGTTCAGCCTCTAGAAGAAAAGAATGAATGACAGACCTTATTCTTGTCTCAGCTGCCTCACAGACAATACCAAGAAGACAGAGCCAGGCTCATCTTGAAGGTGCACAGCTCTGCTCGTCATTGCACTGACAACTCACATCTCCTAGAAAGCACCCCACTAAGGCTCTCCTGTAACCCCCCTTCTCCAGCATTAGGTGTACGTGCCACTCTCTATGCTGCTTTCCATATGATCTCTTGCTCTGAGATCAACGTTTCCATCCTGTTCCTCTTTCCTCAAGACTGCTAACTTGCTAGAGGTTAAGCTGCCTCTCAAACAGCCCCCATCCCACTTAGGCTGTATCCCAGGATTTTCTTTCATGAAAAAGGCACTGTAAAGGCTCTGGACCCCGTGCTACGATTTACAATTTTTCATCTCCTGTAGAAAGCCTGCCGTGTATGTGATGATACCATTCAGCTCCGTTTACCCGAGAACTTAAAAAAATACCATCAGAGGTTGTTTTTTCCATATGGGTAAATAGTAGGGGTGGGAGTATTCCTTATGGGAAACCTGGAACAGTCACACTCTGTCGGCCTGACATTTCCTGCTGTAATTGAAACTTTTGATGTTAAAAATTCCATTTACACAGTGTCTCTCTAAGCCAGGCAGGGAGAAGGGCAGAGGTGGGTCCAGTGTTAGCACACAGTTTTCCCAGCTCCCCAATGCAGTCAGTTAAAGTACAGCAGGTAAGATGCATAGATGTAAGGGAAGGAATATGAGGAAGGAAATACCAGCTGAGTTAGGTAATTTGGGTCAGAGGAAGCCAGGCGTAGTTACAGAGGCAGGTACTGATTAAATCAACTTGATGCTCAAGGTCTCCGTATCTGCCCATACCCCTGCCCAGGAGGGCAGGGAGAGGTGCACTCAAACAGGGGATGTGTACCCTGGATGTCTGGTCTGTGTCTTGAGAGGACAGGAAAACAGCTTCCTCAGAAGTTACGGGGACTAATGGGGAGAAACAACTTTTCCCTCTTGCAAGTTAAAGGACATTTAGCTGAATGTCTTTAAAAATCCCCCCAATACTACACAACCTAATCCTTGATTAAATTAGCCAAATTCTAACCCAAATCCCAGACAGCCTCAGACGGAAATCCAGGCAAAAGAGCACACCATTACCAAACATAAGCTTATCCCAGCACCAATTCTAGACCCCACCATAACTTTACACCTGAAGACCAGCACAAACTCACTCCTCACTCAAGGAAGCCCAGTGTCCACAGCCTGGGCCACAGAGCTCCTTCCAGCTGGGGACACAGCTCATGGGTCCATAGGGGTTTCACCCAGCATGACCCACCCAGCCTCTCCTCAGCTCCCCAGCTGACGCCAGCTCAAATCTGACCTCTACCTCCAGCTCTAACCAACCCCCCAGGAGCTCCTGTCATTCCCAGCCCTCAAGCCAGCCAGATGCCTATCCTCCCCCTCCACGAAACCTCCAGTAGGCTCTTCAGGGGTGAGCAGCAGCAGCAAGAAACATCTGAATGCTGGTACCAACACTGGCCCCATCTCCCGCTAGCAGTAAATAAATTAGTAAGACAAAGTACAGGACCAAGTGGAATCCCTGTGAGTAATGGACATAATTACATTAGCTAGTCAAAGTAACTTTATGTTAAGAAATATTTTTGGCATGCCATGAAAAGTTTAAATCCTGTCACACCCCAACAGTTACAAAAGTCAAAGGCAACATAACACGATCTTTATTTTAACTGTTACATGCATTTGCATAAAAATGCTTCTTCCAAGTGATAATGCAACCATGCTTCCCTGTTTCATTTTTTGTTGTAACTTTCTTGCACCCTCAAAGGTACAAAGTAGAACAGGAAACAGTTCTGCCTGTGACTATTTTCTCAGGCAAGTTAAAAAATTAAGACTCAATTCTTTGCGCTTCTTTCACATATCCAAAGACAAGACAGTGAAAAAAAACCACCTAGACTTATCAATCATTTCTGAAAATCTGGATTTTCATTTTGAAATATGCATCTGAGCCTCCAGCCATGACAGTGACAGCCACACTAACAAGAAAATTACATTAATCATTATTCTTCCTTGCAATCCTTACAAGGAATGGGCACCACAGGGTGAGAAAACTGAAGCTGAATTTACAGAAACAGACATTTCAGAAAGGAAACAAATGAATAATTTGAACAGCCTTTCAGATTAATTCTTATTTCTATGCTTGCAACTTAAATAACCAACTATAAACTCAACCTACTCAGAGTTCAACAAAAAGTTCATTCAGGAACAGAAGTAGATAAAATTATCAGGTCTCAAAAATACGCATTTTATGCTGCGGACTTTCTCAAACCCTGTCACCAAAGGAAGCAAAACTAAAACCTAAGACTAACAGCTGTTACGTTTTGATGCTAAATTTAATATACAGATGCTAATTTTAATTTAAATATTTAATTTAGGTAGTTCTAGAGAAAATTCTGGTTTTCTCCACTCAAAATCTTGGTTTACTTTTAAATGAACTTTATTATTTGAAATTAATTACAAGGTTTAAAAAACTAAAAAATGAAATAGATTGTTTCAGACTGCACAACACATTTTATTTGCAACAAAACGCATTCATTCACTTTTTTCCCCTTTTTGACAGAATTAATATCTTGGGGAAAAATGCATTTAGGAAGACCTAAAAAATCAGAATTGCCAGTGATCCAGTGCCAACCAGTTTTTCTTGTATCTCCCACCAAGGAATCTTTCATAACAAGACTCATAATAGGTATTCCAGTTTTCCCATGCCAAGTTGGGATGATGAATTGCACAAAGCTATTTTTTTCTACTACAGGGGCATCAAGAAGGCTACTAAGGCTGTGGCCCTTGGGTGCCCCATTATGCAAAATGCTGCCCTGGCTTGAGGGACTCACAATTAAAAGAGATACAAGGATGGGAAACCAAAAATAAAGTGATTTGCCCACTGCCATAGGGCAGACTGAAGGCAGTGATGCAAAAAGAGTCTGGTTCACCTTGACTCTTCCTTCAGTGACCTATCCAATAGGAGTGTATGGTCAGACTCGCTGGAGAAAGCCTTTATTTTGGTTTCTCCTACCTTATTTTTGCTTCACAGGCTGGCAGAGGGTTGCAGAACTTCAGCAAATACAAATGTAATAATCTTCAGCAGATACCTAGGGGAAACCCAGGAAGATCTTTATCTTGATCTTGAATTTGCCACTAGCAGAAGCCACTTACCTCAAATTATCAACTGTGAGACAGAGAAAATAACTGAGGAGGAAAAGGATATACCAGGTAAACAGAAAAAGAGAGGCGCTGTCAGGAACCAATGGCAATACTTAGCGTAAGAGTTGTGGGAGTCTCTGGTCTACTGCTATGGGTAAACATTTGCCCAAATGACAGCACATGGTGGAAAATTATGTGAGATGGGCCAGAACTAAGTCATGATTGATGAGCCTTGGAAGAGCAGGACCTGGCTTTCCAATGTTGGTTTTGCAACCTTTGATCTTTATAGCCACGCATTATAAAGCGGTTTCAACCTGTAACTAAATTCCTAACATACTCAGCTGTAAAATCCAGACATATCCTGAGTAATAAATAAACAAACAAACAGGAACTTAGGTGAGAGTCATCTTTTACAGTCACTGAATGCTGGGAACACCTACAGCCTGTTATACCAGATTCAATAGGAAAATGTAATTTTAAGAGCAGCGTGAAGTGATTTTGGCTGGAAACAAATTAATTGAGCTGTACAACCGACATCATTAATCCTATCTGGATCACCACTTACTGTGCCTCTAAAGAGCATCACAGAACAGGCACCTTCTGAACTGTTGCACATACTATAACTACACTGCATGACATTCATGAAATCCAACCTCTATCGCTCCATGTATCAGAGCCACAGGCCTTCTGCAAAAACGTCATTCTGCGAACTGTGGATATAACCAATAAATCAAGGCAGTTGCACAAGCCACAACTTAGGTGGCATTAATTAGATCAGTGGAAGTTATGATCCAACATAATTATCATTGCTACCCCACCTACGCTTAATTTCAGTGTTTCTTCCTATCTTTCCCCCAGAGGGTCAATAGGAGAGTTAAGCTACATGCTTCAACAGTGTCAGTCTCCAGAGGCAGCACAAAAGAGCAATGTTTGGTAATTATATGAGTGCAAGTAAGGGGATCATGAGGTGTGATCAGATACCATCCAACAAGGGGAAAAAGAAAGAAATTCACCCTTTGCCCCTCACACACCTTTGCAACTGTACAGGAGGTCTGGGTTTTCTGCTGCCTGATCTGACCCACCAGTCCCTCCCTGTTCAGCAAGGTATTTACATACAGAAAACACTGTAAGCATTTGGAGAGTCTTATGAAAGTAAATCTGATTTCCCAAAGTCTTACATACATACTGAAAATGGCCTTGATGGCACAGCCCAGAGAAGAGGAAGAAGGGTCAGTGAACTGAGATGAGACTTGCAGCATCTGTGACCACATCTATAATAGCAAGTAGTGCAGAACAAGAGGAATGGATACATAGAGAGAAACAACTGGTGCCAAGGACCCGAGATCCACACTGTGCATTTCCATTCTGTATGTGTTTTACTTCTGACTAGCTGCAGTCTAGTGGGAGTAGCAGCCAGCATGAGCTGTCCCAGCTTATTGCCACCCCAGTGGAATCAAGTTCATGTCCTCCATGACTGTTCAAGATATAAACGTGCAGTTAAGTGGGGATCACTGGGAGACATTTCAGAAACACGCTGTTGATCTCAAATAAAGTGCTAATGCTGGTTCCCCTGTACAGGTGCTAGGCATGGACAAGTGTCTGGGGATGCACATCCATTGCTGATCACCCAGTGCTTCAGAGCCTTCTGAGTAAACATCTCCTGTGATAGCTACAGAGCGAGAGCTGCAGCAGTATAACCAAGTCAGCAAGACACTCTGCGAGGGCTATTTTGTCCTGTTGAAATAGACCAGTGTAACATGACCCTGATGCAGGTCTGCACTGGACCAACACAATTGTCCCCAGGACAGCACTGTACTGTGTGGCTGTCACACGGGCAGCCAGCTCCCCTCTGCGGTGTGTATGTGCTCTTCCTCTCCGCCACTCCCTCCAGCAATAGGGACAATTTTACAAGCCTGTGTTTCTAAGGACTGTGCTTCAGGAAGTGAGAGTCACACAAATACAAATATAAATGGGAAACCAAGTGTTTGCAGGCCTGAGCCGTGAATCCCAGTCCAGGAAGCAGTTGTAATGACAGTACACGGCTGAAGTAGAACTTCCAGCCTTTGAACTGGCTGGAAGGACTTTATACAAAAAGGAATCATATCTTTCAGGTCACCGCAGTTCTTTTTGATTGAAGGTTGCACCATCACCACCATCACAGTGGTTGGAAGACAAAGAGGTTTCCTGCTAAAAATCCCCAAAGATACTCTGTTTTAGCAGGTCAGTTGGTTCTGTTCTTCTTTGACCTTTCTTCTATTCATCTGTGCTTCCCTACACTTACAATAAAACATTTTCCTTTGACACTGTGCAGGGCTCTGCTTAAAAAGAGCTTGGTGTAATCAGGTGTGTTCCTAGTGAGCTGCAGCCTGCAGGACAAAGACATCACTGTTTTTCAGAAGGCTGTTCAGTAATGTTCACTCAACAGAAGAGACCAACAGTATGGCAATATCCATCAACCCTCTGCATTTGCTTGTAATTAAAGAAAGGTCAGTAGCTGTGCCTTTCTAAGAATCACGCTTACCTTTGCACAGTCACAAACCAAACATATACAAATTTCACAAGGGAAACTTTCGTTGACATCCAGAAACATGAAACCTGAGACATGAAAAATATTAAACAGCCAACTGTGCTAATCTAATAAGGTTTGTGAAACCTATTTGCCCCCATGGCTGGTTACAGAACTGTTGAGATAATATTTGGTACGGAACAGCAAAAGCTGTTGTGTTCCAGTTTTTTCATGCCTTGCTGTTACAGAAAAGCCCTGATTCACACCACTTCATTATCTTTCCTCATTTTTATAGGCAGCCAGAGGGCATGCTGGATCCTCAGTTTGTTTGTCTGGATCCACTCATTAGTAAATTACATGTAGTAAGCAATGACATGCACCTGGACATTTAGGCTGAGTAGATTCTTTAACATTCAAATTGGTTGTGCTAGTTTGGCAGAAAAAGCAACAGATCTTTCTGAAATGTGATTTTTTTCTTTATGCTTTTGTATTTCTAGGACCATATCATCAGTGGACCAGAAGTATCAAAAAGCAAAAACAAAAGAGAAGAAAGAAAAGCACAGGACTTCTCCCTATGAAGGGCTGTTAACAATCAGTTTTCTCCGAACACAAGGGTTCTGTGGACAAGACCACAGCCACGTTATGGTGGCAATCTGAGTGGCAGCATTTAAATTTTTTGCTATATAGCTAGACAAGAAACACTAAAGAGAAAGACATACATAGAGATTCAGCAGGGAAATATGAAGCAGTGTTAAGTGCAAGCCTGACGTGTTGCTCGGGAAATCTGGAAATGGAAACAACGTAAAAATCTACTTTCAGGGACCAAACCTTTAACTCCTCCTGGGTTCTCTTGGTGGTATCACTACAGACAATTTGCTATTGAAATTAAGGCAACTGGGAGAGAGGGACAGATATGGGATACAGAAAAGGCATGAGGTATTCCAGCAAAATCCTTCTGTCATGCAACCCTTGGAGACCATGGACAACTGGTGTGAGAATGAGACACACAAAATAACACAATCCCCTGCTCTACTGTTCCTATCATCAGCTGGGTACTGCAAAGAAGGTAGTTAAAAATGTCTTCTAAAATAGCTTTAGGGATTGGAAATCTGATAAGGCAAATACAAGTAGCAAAGCTCCACTGACGTCAGTGAGACTTATATAAGGGAAGATTTTGTAATGGTAAAAGTAATACTGGAACTGAAAACTCTTGCACACTGAACAAGGAAGTTTTCCAGGTTAACCTCAACACATGCCACAGATTTGTCCTCAAAATAATTTCCCCTGTGCTCTGCAAGTAAAAACTGAATTCAAATTATTTCTGCAAAAAATGTCACTTTGTATAACCATATAAGCATAATTTACTGCAAAGATGCACATTAATAAGCAACTGAGATATTAACATTGAATAACATTTTTACAGTAAATTTTGAATTTATACACATGAGAATTTTCATTAAAAGATGTGACTGTAAAATTCAGTACATTTAGCCAGTCCTGGGACAATATGGTGTGGGAGTCATTCTTCCTTCATACAATTCTTCTTTTCAGGAGCATCTACTAAGTTGGTGTGAATTAACACTGGTCATTTGAAGTCAATTGAAAAAAATGGAGCTATGCCAAATTACATCAGTGAAGGATCCAGCCTTTTGACTTCAAGTTATCCTCAGTTAACACTGGCGTAATCAGAAAAAGGCGACATTTACTTCTCTGCCCAATGAAAATAGCCTGGATATTGGCTACTTTCAGAGAACTGCCTCATTCCACAAACCATGAATTATTCACAGTATTAAACAAATAATTGTGACTAGTAAATAAATATTTGAAAGTAATGGCTGGTTCATACACCATTCAAACATAGTGTAAGGGGGAGATATTCATCATAAGAATTACCCATTAAGAATTATTGGCTCAGCTCTAGTTATAACTGATAAACAGTCATGTGGATAACAAGGCAAGTGTTTGGCAAGTCTCCTGCTTTCATTCAGAGCAATATGGCTTCCTTTTCAACAGACACATAAGCTCAACTATTTATCCCCCTTCTACCAGAGAAACTAAATGCCTTCAGTGCACCTGAAAGGCGAGAGCTGGCGTGCAGTTTTCCCGAGCCCTACTTGTCTGGTTAAATTCCAGGTCAGGCAACAGCCCTCTGACAGAACCACATTCCTGCTGTAGTTTCAATTACCTAAATTATTCTTCACCTCCTGTCCTAAGCATGGGCATATTTTTGATGGCCTGAGCTGGGAAATGTGAATGCAAACTGCTACCAGATGTAGAGAGGAAGAATGATTTCATATCGGAGGCACTAGCCTCCAAGTCTCTGCTGTTCCACGGGCTTTCTGTAAGCCACTTAGGCCCAAATCCCCAAAGGTATTTAGGCTTTTAACTCCTGTTCATTTCAGTGAGAGTTAAAAGCCTAAATACCTCGATGGATCTGGGTTTTAGCCTCTGTGGTTATGTCTACACAGCACAAGGGTATCCATAGTACCAGGTAGGCACATCAGAGCTAACTCTTAACAACCTGTAGAAGAGCAGTATCCTGGTATTGGTCTACTATGCAGACAAGAGTGGAAGATAATCTGCTTGTGGATAGCTCTCACCACAGCATTCCCAGCTACAGCATGCTCAGAGCTAGCCTGGGTATCTCCACACACAGCATCACATTCTGCCTCAGAATTACCCTGCAATTTGGATAACAGCCTGCCTTGTTGGGATAGGGGGAGAATGCATACATCCCATAAGATTCCACGGCGCTTGGCCATTCTGTTGGTGGGAAGCACATAAAGCACAGGGAGCCAGCAGGCTTAGTTCAGCTGAACGATCCTGCAAATTCCTTTTTAATTCAGCTTTTCAGAAAGCAACTTCCACTGGTCACAGAAAGGCAGCAGGGGACTGTGCAACATGCTCCCATTTAAATATCTGGCATCCTTCACTTAGAACGCCAGTACAACATCTGGCTGCGTCTCCGAAAAGAATCAGAGCAAATGGTTAATGTGCAGTTATGGTAGTTAAAAAAAGAAATGCTTTGCTGCTATTCTATTGTCAGTTTTGGCAAGCAGCACTGGGGAAGCGAAACACTGATAACATTGCTTTATTGTTCATGTAGGTCCCAACCTTAACATGCTACATCTGTATCTTCTGTCTCAAGAAGTTGCTTTCTTTTCATCAAACACATTCCAGAAGTCAACAGTAAAAGCACTGACAAGAGACAGCAGATTGATCCATTAACTCTCACTCACTGCTAACAGTTCCTTGGCTGAAACTGGACCCTGCATTCCATTTAGGAAGATTTGGTAAGTTCAAAATGTAAACATGCTTGCAGGATTTGGTTACTGCTCTCATATGCTGCAGCTCCTGCCCCAGCTTACCAGGAGGTGCTGGGAATCTCTACAGGTGCTGTGCCTCTTACTTTATACATATGTAATTAAGTAACAAACAGGCCAAACGAGTCCTGTGTGCCTTGTGTTAATATTACACTACATTCTCAGTGCTAATCAATGTAGTTGCAATGAAGGACACTACAGCATATAGCTCTTTCTAATATGTCTAACAATAATAATAATAATAAAGAATAATAATAACGCACTCTGACAGAAAAGATGCAATTAAATGAGCACATATTTTCCCTTTGGAGACAGGCCCTTAAGCATCTTCCTTTTAGCAGCACATAAAATAAAAAGTCTTTCCTGTCATGGCTTTGAATTTGCCTGGCAAAACTAGCCTTTATTTTAAGTTCAATTTATCTAACAAGGCTTCTTTCTTCAACTATTATTCTCCATCTGTATTACCAAAGCATACGGGGTCCCTGCTCACAGATCGACACTCCAGTGCATCAGTCATTGTGAAAACACAGAAAAATGCCATTTCTTACACATCTGCTAAAAAAGCTGCAAAATCCAGTACAAACTCACCTCCTAGTGTGGCTCTCTGTCCCCCTCTACTGACTACAACGGTCGGTCCTGGGTCCAGTTCCTGCATTCAGGGACTCAGCCTGGGGTGCTGTTACCCTTGGAGAGGTGACAATACACCTTCTGAGAGGTGGCAAGATGCTGGCTTATCCTGGGAAGAAGCTTATTTTTCCTCTGCAGCAGCTGGACAAACAGGGTTTTGTCCAAGCAGACCTCCGAGTTCAGCTTCTGCATCGCTCACAAAACAGAACAGGGTTTTGTGCTGGAAATTTTGACATGGAGGTAAAACATGGCTGCAGGATTCCAGGCAATCCCTTAATATTGTGATTCGAGATGATGTCTTTGGTGACCGTTGGAAATGCAGTCGTGCTTCCTTTTGACTCTACTGTTCAGGTAACGTTTTCCAGGATGGTCATCTACTTCAGCCAAAAACTTACTGTTTTTCAAAAGCTGGTTTTTTTCATGTGACAGTGGCATTTCCGAAAGAAAGTGAGTGCTTTTCAAAAGAAACAGACTTAATCAAAAAGCCATGTTTCAGGAAAAAAACCATGCTTTCAGTGCATACATTAATCTACCTATTATTAGCCTTTGCTTTTCACACAGATTACAGTACCACGTATAGTCTTGCAGCTCATGAGCAAACCAGTAGATTGCTATGTGTAAATGCCAGGAACTGCTCCACTGACATCATTGGGACTTTTGCCACTGATTTCAGTAGAGCCAGGATTTCATGCAGAACTCTGCTGCCATTGGACTCGAGGTTTTACAGCACTGATGTCCCTACAAGGGTTAGTTCTGACTTGTTACAGGGGCCTGTTTGAAAGCTTTATGTTCCTTATGCTTCTCTTCTTCCTTTGATACTGCACAATCACAGACACAGTTGCCTACTCTAGGCCTATCTGTGTATTCATCATCGTTACTTACATCTTAACACTTCAAGTTTTTTGTCTCAAGTTGACTCCTTTGTTGTTTCAAGTTTCAAATGTTTTTTGCTCTTCCTCTGTTTTTCTCTTCTCCATGATCAGGTCTTTTCTATTTAATACTCTTGTAACATAGGTCTATAAACAGATCCTAGCTATCACTGAATGATTTAGGGAAAATAGGTTGTTGATATTACTATGGGTCTTGGTAGGCAATTTGGTCTAAGTTTACGGATCATTTTGGCCCTCTGGCATGGCCATTAAGTCATTCCACTGTCAGATACATCTGAGAGACATCCTGTGCATTCGGACTGTACTGGGAAACATCCTGCACATTCGGATTGCAAGCCCTTCAAGTGCTGGTTTTGATGCCTGTCTCCACAGCAGTGACAGTGATGGGACCCGAGGTTTGTAGAGAACTGGGAGCATCCCCATAGTAATTCTGGATGGAGAATAGCTGTTGCTCAAGTTAACTGACAACACCTTAATTTTCACCTATGAATTTGTCTGCCTTGCAGTCAAAGGCATGACAACAACACATTGACCAGCTTCAATCTGGCTACTTTGTTTACCTTATGCAATGGAGACACAGTGTTCAGGCACCAGCTCTTGAATATGCACGCCGCATCCCAGGCAGGCCTGTCCAGCCAGCCCTAAACCCTGGGAAGATTAAAGCTAGCTGTTATTTGATTATCTGCACTGCAATCACACCTCCCAGTTGCAACGTAGGTGCACAGTCGGTGACCAGGGAACCGTTCCTGTCTCTCTGCTGTCTTGTCAGAAGTATGCACCAGCTGTGTGAGAAGCAAGGGGGTCGGAAGGCTGTACTCAGCTGGTCGGTCCTCCCTGCCTGCAGCCCACCTGCTAAGTTCCAGAGCAGCCGCGGTTTTGTCAGCAGCTCACAAACATTGCGAGATTTCAATCTCCCCCTTTCCTCCCCACGCTGTGGATGAGAAGATAGACTTAGGACTGAGATAGCTTGAATTTAACTGTTTTTTCAATAAGTGATCGGTTAAATGGAGAGAAACACACTTCTGTATGAAGTTGCTAATTGCATTGTACATTTTAAATAATGGAATGAACATCAGGTAAGTTATCATGGAACTTTACAGAAACTGAATTACCACCTTTCTTACACCAGTTCAGAGTTTACAACTTTTATCCACTTAAAGAAGAGATCCAAACATCTTTAGAGTGACTTTATGTCTTCTGACAGGTTTGTTTTACTGAGTATTCTACCTGTCTCTCATACTGTGGAGGACACTTGGGGTCCTGGAATCAAATGCTGAAAATCACTGCACTGCACTGCTATCTAACATAAACAAAAATGCCACCAGCTGCAGCTGAGTTATGTGTGAGCATAACTAATGTGAAATAAGAATAAAGCCTGTAAGTATCTGAGCTTGCAACTATGCTCTGTTATGAACCTTATCTGTACACAGAAGTGCAATAATAAGTAAGAGAATGGTAAGAGTAATTTGGACTCTTCAGGTTTTAGAGGCTGCACTGAAAGGGCCTCTGAAAGCTAGAGGACATCTCCAATCTCAGACACAGAACTTCCAATTGCAAACAACTTCTCCTAATCTTTGCCTAAATTTGCAAAAGTCAAGATAGGGCTATAGCTGACAGAAAACCAGCTTCCCTAATTTCTGGACCTGATTATTCAGACACATTTCAAAATGAGAACTATGAAAAAATCAAGTCCAAGCACTTGTGAATTCCTGCTGACCTGCTACATAACTGCTTAGTGTCACACATTCAAAATCGTCCAACAATGTACGTGTTAGCAAGGCTGCATCAAAAGCTTCAGTGTCCGAGTTTGGCGAAGCAAGCATAACTTTGGATACTTCTTTAAAAAACTTGTTTGTATCCCTTAGTCCATGAAGGCACGGTGAAAATTTTGTTGGAATAATCCTTCTCATGAGGTCTCCAATAATACCTGCATCCAGCTGGGCTAGAAAAACACTCAGAGCAACCTTTCAGAGGCTTTCCTCATTTTGCCTTCGAATTCCAGCTGAGACCCAGAAGAGCAAAGTTTTGTAAGCAGGACCAGCAGTGGGAGAAAGAAAAGTTTGCTAAGTCTTGGTAAACATACCCGTATTTGCCAGTGTAGAGTGCCTGCATCTGCGCACACCCAAAGTCCAGTATTTGGGAGAGCCACAAACAAGTGTAAATGGCTGCACAAATCCTATATTCTCTTGATAGAAAAATACAACTGTATATGTGCTTGAGTCTCTGCACTTATGTAATTGAGGAAAATAAGTCACTTCAAATTTTAAAAACCTCTCAACTGTGTCCTTAGTAATTAAGATAGCATGGATGCAGTAAATCAGTTCATGTGCCAACCCACAGAGGTCAAATATAACCAGGCAGCAAATTATAGTAAACATTTATGAATGCCTTGTATACGGCACATGACCCCACCCACTCCTTTTGGCACAGAAGCTTGCTGTTGATTGCACTGGTCCTTCTGGCATTTCATGTCCTCATGCAAGTCATACCAAGTAGCCTCCCTGAAATATTGTACTTGAACATGATCAGACTCATTTTAATCATTGTGTGTATTTTAAACGATGACTAACACTCTGAGATGATGAGAGAAAGCAAAATGGTCAGGGAGCTTTTTCCAAAAAAGAGGAGCAAGGAAAATGTAAATTGAGGTTTCTATTTAAGCAACAAGAAACTTGATGCATCCTTCTGCACAGGAAGGATGGTCTTGTGGCTGAACCACAGTACTAGGGTTTAAGACCCTACTAACCCACAGCATTTCTCCAGGATAGCACAGAAAATCCACGGCAGACTCCCTGTGTGACCAGAGTTCCTCAGCTCCCCATCTGTGAAAGTGGGATAGTTACGCTTTCATACTCCCATCCTTCATCTGCCTTGCCCATCTATACCAAAAAATTCTTCATTGAAAGGGACTGTTTTTAATTAAGCATCTGTGTGAGCTTAGCACAATAAGGTGCCAATTTTAGCTGAGGTCCCTCAGTGCTCCTACCCAGCAAGTGAAACAGGCATTTAGTGCAGAGTTAATGACCAACTGAGATTACTTGATATTATTACTATTTCATTTGTACTGCTGTCACACCTAAGAGCACCAGCCACGGACATGAACCTGTTCTGTGTTTGCATTTAATGCATCAGAACATAATGACAGTGCCTCTCCCAAACAGCTTAAAATTAAGTCTTACTCTCCCTTCCCCCACCACCAACTTGCACTGAGTTTGTTCCAGGGAATGGTTTTCAAATACATCTGCCAATGTGATAGCTTCAAGTATCTCCCTGTGCCTGTTCAGATTAGATATAGATAACACCTGAGAAGTGCAGATGAGATTCTGATCACAACTAGAAGGAAAGTGAGAAAGATTTCTTTTCTAGCAAAAGGTTCAAAGAAACAAAAACACTTCCTGTGTTTTTAAATGCAGTGATGTCCTGCTGATAATTTTTTTGACAAAAGGCAAAAGAAAACCCAAACAAGAAAGACCTAGGAAATAACCTGATGTTTTATTTCCAGAAAAGCCATGCATTTTGATGAAATTTCAGAGTTTTCACAGAAGGCTGTCATGAGAAAAAGCACTCCTACTTTATTTCCCAAAATATCCTTTGCCTTTGACCCCAAAATGTCCATCTGCTGCTGCTCTCAGTGCTTCTAGCAAAACAGAGACTTCTACACACAAGTGCAGCGGGTTTGGGGTACGAAACCCACCACCTAAACCCATCTGGACTTCAGTCTAAAGCCCTTGAAGCTCCTCTTGTATGTTACAGTACCTAGGGAAGCCTAATACAAGATAGTACATGCTGCACTAGAGGATACTTCAGGCACTGAAGTACAGTAGAGATTCTGGTAGGGGATGAAAGAGATGGAGATGTGAGATGTCTCATGATTATGAGCCATTTCCTTTCCCTGTGGTGGCACTGATCTTTGAGAGAGACTTTCTTTCTTTCTTTCTCCCAGTCAAAAAACTTTTCAAAGGAGGCTTCTTACCAACTTAAGATGAAAGGACAGGAGCTGGCATGAATATCTCTTCAGCATCAGTGCCTATTTTATATTTTGTACACACCTGGAGAGTCCTGGAATACAAGAGAAACCACCTGTGCATCTTTGGTTTCCAGAGAAGTTCCCAGAGCAAGTCTGGGACGCTTCAAAAACTGGCATTTTACCAATAAGTCACAGGCAGCAAGAATGAAGCACTTTCTCCCTTGCCTTCATCAAACTGGAAAGAGCTTGTGGCTTCATTTTGTTTATGTAGGCTCCTCATCTTGTGCAGATGTGCACAACAGGATGAGCATGGACTGAAGGAGAGCCTCATCCCAACACTTTTTGTAACTATCAAATGATACTTTCTGAAAAGGAAATCTCTTTTCTTTAAACAGTCAGTAAGAAAAAGAGAAAATAATGATGTGGCCTTCCATTCTGCCCTGCGTTAGTACCTCCCTACTATAAAAAATGCCTTCCAGGTAGAACACTTTCTTGAATATCACAGTGGATAAAAACTGTGGAAAAGGAAGACCCGTGAGGAAAACAAAGAATCCCTTTCAGAAGGAACATCATAGTGCCTATCATATGACAGGATGTTCTCCTACAGGTGTCCCCACTTGCTAGTCCTCACCCAATACTCACCAAATCCCAAATGCAACGAGCTTGGAATATTACACAAGAGCAGGCCTACTCAGACATCCTTTTGGAAATGGCATGAACTGAATGATGTATGTAATTCATCAAGGATTCACTGCAGTATGCACTCACACAGAGATGTGCTCACCCACAAGAAAACCTCCAAGCCCTGCAAGAGATCCCTTCCACACTCCCCAGGAAAAACTTCTGTTGAATTTGGTGTGACGAAAAAATGATTAAAAAGTTTTACAGAAATAGGCTCTGAAAGAGAATATTGTAAAACATCCAATATCTTTTAAACCTGGATTGATCAAAGTTGCTCATCTAAAATATGTTATATATTTGTAGATATCCAGCAAATTATCTAACTAGACGCAAATGTTTGCCCTGTGAGGATTCCCGTTCTCATTGCTTTCACTGGGAGCACAATGTGACAGCATCTGACGTATTTTAAGAAAGGATGGCAGGCTTTATCGACACACTTAACATTAACAATACTCACACTCAAGCCAAGTGAACCAAGTTTAAATGATAAGGAATTGTAAGCCCCATAACATGGAAATGTCTAAACCAATTATCTTCCAAATTATCCTAGATGCTTGTCTTTAAAGTTTTCAGGGCAAGTTATGCTCAATTTTGGGAGTAAAATTTGAGGGGCCAGAAGGCAGAAGTCTCTCTGCCAATTTTATTTTGAAGACCTTTATGAAGACCCTAACAAATACAGATATGGGTATGGGTGGCAATCTAGGGAGTAATTATCAGAGCTGCTATTAGAAAAAATAAAATAGTGAGACTCTTAATTCCCACGGCTGCAGAAAACGAAATACAGAAACATGAACCCAAATAATCACCAGTCAAACAGAACCCCAGAAGGCATTATTTCCAAAATCCCATCATTTTAAACCGGTGGTATGATTTGAAAAGTTTGACTCATGACTTCTTAATGCTTTGGGTTAGCAATTCTAGTTGACAGGCCTTAGTGGCTGAAGTGAGCTGTACTTACTATAAAGTCAGTCATGTGTCTACCTGACAATTAGTCAGGAATCCTAACATTAACAGCTCATTAGAAACCTGTCTGTGACATATTATTCACACGAACAAGCATTTGCTCATCAGCAATCCCTCTGAACCCAGTACAGGGATCAAGGGAGAGGACCAATATCCAGCACACATGCTTCCACCATGGTGTCTGCTGCTTCCAGTAAGGTGTGGAGAAAGCGTTTCAGTGGGCAAATAGATTAGAAATGAGTCCTACTCATGCTATAACTCTCCTCCAAACCAGAACCAGATTCAGGATTTGTGAAATGTTTCTCAGTTTTCCTAAGATGTTTTTCTGGAAATCAACCTCATGTCTGCAAACATTAAGGCTACAAACACTGGCTCCACTCCGTCAATGCTATGATGCACTACTGGCAGGATCATTTGATAGAGCAGCAGCAATGTTGGCCACAGTTACATAAACAGAAGCAACTCCAGGGCTGATTATGTCTTTCCATTGATTGAAGAGGACTTCTGAAGGATCCAATAGTTTTTCCAGCATTGCTGATTAGAACTGGGCAAGATTTTTCTGTTGAAGGATGTTGGCTTCTTCAACTAATACAATTCAACTGTTGACAAAATTTTGGATTTTTCATTGCAAACTCAATTTCAATGAAAATCCCTAATGAAACCCTTTGATTGTGGATCAGAAAGTATCTTTGATAAAAAAACAAAATAGTATTTCAGATGTTTAAATTCCCCTTTATATTAGTCTTGCTTTTGTTTCTTGTTACAACCCTCTCTTAAAAGAAGTTTGCATAAAGCATACGTCAAAAGCAGCAGAGGAAGGGATTTTTGAATCATACTTTTCCACATGGAAAAGAAATCTCTAAAGCAATCCTATTGCTAATACATGTGGAGACAAAGCAGCATTAGTAACGTTGCTAACATTTAGCAGACAGGACTATCATTCATCTTTGGATCCTGGAGACAGGATCGTTTTTATAGACATTCAAAGAACTTCAGATGTGGGACAGCAATCTTTGGAATATATCCATGAAAACCTGATGAAAATTAAAGAAGTACTGAAAAAGTAATACTGAATTAAAATCCATTGGACTTGACTCTGGGGTTCAATTTGAATAGTCTTACCCGCATGGAATGGTATTTTGATTTCAAGCCACTCCACTAGTGAACTGTGGGTGCTATTTAGGAAGAGTAAAGGCATTACAGCCTGGCCCACTATTATTTAGAAATAGAATTGTAATTGTGTATTGAGTTCTTATCTTATGATGAGGTAATCTACAGTATGCTGATGAACATTTATCAACTGAGCTGGTAAAGCCCCAGGGAATGACAAAGGGGAGAAAGAATGGGAAGGAGACACATTGGCTGTGAAACACTCCTTGCTAGAACAAGAAACAATAGTGTGCTGCAACTGAAAAAGAAAGAGAGACACTTCCTGGGACAAGATACCTTGCTGAGGTACATTACTAAATAGATATAAATATATTTTCAATGACAGGTCAGGGCATCAAAATCACAGCAATTCTTGCAGTGAGACACAAGGTCTTTCTAAGGTTTATGTTTAAGGTTTCTAAGGTCAAGTGATTCAGCAAAGTATTTGTTTCTCAGGTAGAAATATTTAAAACAGCTTGTTGTAGAAAGTAAGTACTAAGCAACTCTTGAATACCAAAGACCTGCAAAATCTCTTAAAATAGACACCCAAAATAGCACACCACTTCAAATTTCTCCACATTTTTTCTGTATAGTTGAAACAGTAATTTTCCAGCCAGAAGCTTATCAAAGCATCACACCTCATTTCAGTTCTTATCTTCTAGCTACTTTTAACTGGCTAAAAATAATCTCAATATTAAAAAGAAAATTTAATTCCTATCTCCTGCTTTCCTATCTCCTGAGCTTTCCATAGGAAAAAGATCCAAATCTCAAACTCGGAGAAGAAATAAATGCTATTCCCAATCAAGCATGCCCAAAAGGGGCTTGGGATGGAAAGAGCTGCAAAGCCACAGGCAGAACATGTCAGAATTACAGGGAGATGTTAAAAGTAAGGCAGTAAGAGTTTCACACTTAAAGCATTTTTTTTAAAAAAAGCTTTGGCAAGTGCTGGTTAGATTTTTCAAGAAGCACCACAGAGCAGAACAAGAACTCTTACAGCACCTGGAAAGTACACGTGCTGCTCGTACTGCTGCCCATCCTCTTTCAGAGGGAATTTTGCACACTACTCCCACCACCAAATTTGAAAATAATTTGCTCTAATCCTTAACATAATTTCTATAACTTCTATACAGCCTTCTCATTGACTCAACTAAGCACTAGGGTCCCGGTATAAAAATAATTTCCAAAGAGGAATACTGATGTCACATGAATTAATAAAGCACATGAAATGAAGACGTGGAAAAGAATGCTTTCTGCACCTTTACCTTCAGAGCAGCATGCTGTCATATTGGATTAAGACTCTTCGATGGTTGCATCACACATGGTGCAAAGACTACGTAGTCCCATTGTGCTCTCCATGGTAAGAGGAAAGCCCTCAGCCTACCTATTGCTGCAAATCCTGCCCTTAAGCATGTATGAGGCTCACTGAGAACTCACTTGCTGAACTACCATTCTTTGGTGTCTGACACAAGATAGTTCAAAGGGGTCTGAGTTTTTATAATTCAGTTATCCTGCATTTGGTATCCAAACCCGAGACCTACTATTTCCTCAGGGCTAATCTTATTCAGAAACATGTTCCCTCATTTCCAGCCCTAATTCTTTGTCAGAGAGCAGGCTACAAAACCAACATCAGCTTCTGCCAGCTGGTTGAGTAACCCCACAGAAATGTGTACACAAAGTTCTCCCAAATCCCATACATCACAACAAATAATTGATTCCCTTGGTGATGTTTAGGATTCTTTGTCAATCTGACAGCCCTTTCTCAGGCTTAACAAGAAGGAAAATAAAGAGTAACTTCATCAAAACTTGTGCTTCTTATTCATGTAGTTCACTGCTGTGGCAGTCACCCAGCCACAAACTCCTGCGCACATTAACAGCCCTTGCTACTGCCGAGCTGGACTGCTAGCTAGTGACCAAGGGAGCTATATTGGCAGTCAAAGAACTTAATGAATACCACCATCTACTGGCATAAAATGTGGAGGAGGAAAGGGAAAAGGAAAAGGAAAGGAAGAGGGAGAGGGAGAGGGAGAGGAAGAGGAAGAGGAAAAGGAAAAGGAAAAGGAAAAGGAAAAGGAAAAGGAAAAGGAAAAGGAAAAGGAAAAGGAAAAGGAAAAGGAAAAGGAAAAGGAAAAGGAAAAGGAAAAGGAAAAGGAAAAGGAAAAGGAAAAAGTTGGGGACAGCCAGGAAGCAAGGAGGGTAAAGTGAAAGTGGCTGAAGAAAAATGAACAGCACAAGGAAGATAAAACCAAAGCTACCTATCATAAAATAAAAGGCTGCTTATATGGGTATCAAAGGAACAAAAGGCGTTGGGGGAAAAAATACGATGAGAGCTGTTTTCCTGACGAATTGCCAGAGGTACCATGCAGCTGGCTATGAGTGCTGGGCAGGAGCCTGTGGACACAGCATCAGAGGCCGGCTACTGGGAACCAACACAGCTCTATGACAACCAGTGCAGGCAGGCCAGCCCACACCAGGCAGGCTTCTCCACAGCCTACAGACCCTTACATCATACAGGCTGATGTTCTGTGTATCACAGGCCATTACCTCAAAATCCTCCTTTATTTCAGTACAAAATCTTGTGTTTCCTCCAGGTAACTGAAAAGGGTGTGTTGCCTTAAATGAAAGCCACCAAGAGAAGCCTGGAGTTTGTTTGAATGGGTGGTCACCTCCTTCTCACCACAGTTCCCATCCGTGCCAGTACCTCACCAGAAGGCTATTGCCCATAGAGTCTAATTGCTCTAGCTTGGCTTCCTGCCTTGGGCTGCTCCTGGAGCTGGCAGGGCTGTGGCCAGCATCCACTGACATATCACAGCCTCTGGATGTCTCTGTGTTACAGAGTTTCTCCACAAGCAGTAGTGCTCACCCCAGTATTGATCTGAGCTAGATAAAATTTGTATCCAAGATAGGGAAGGCTCCATATGTCATTACCATACTGCTCAAGTCATCCACCCACTTCAGTCTGCAAGGCTGTTATCACACTGATTGCTGTATGTACACCTTCCAGGAGCAACTTTACAGAGTCATCTACTCACCCAGAGTCATAATTAGAGACAGGAATGTACTATTGCAAAAGAGATTTAATATTCATTTGAATCTTTAACATTAATTTGCTTCAGCTGTGTGCCAGCCCCCTGTCCATATTTGCTTTCAATGAATATTTTAACAAATTAATTTTCTGGCAGTAATATTTGTGGAAACAGTACATTTTAAATCAGTACTGGGGAATGCTCCTGGGAAAGAACTTTAGTGTTCATAATTGTGCATATTCTCAACAGAAACCCAATATTAAGTGTTCTGCTTATCCAATCCCACGCGCTGGGCTGCAGTTCAAGAGGCCTCCACTCAGGCCCTGTCTCTGCCAGACTCCCGTCTGATCCCGGGCAACTCCAGCAATCTCTCCAGTTCCATCTGCTCCTGGGCCAGCACAGCCACGCACAAGAGCTCAGGGCTTGCAGCACAGCCAAAGCCTACCCTCCGACAGTGACTGTACAGAGATGCTTCCTGGAACCTATAAGAACATGGGTATGGCTGCCTAGCACAGGGCAAGTCTACAAATATGTTTTTTTAATTGGAGCTGGCCAATTCAGGTTAAAATAACAATGAGGGCTCTCAAATTGCTTTGGTTCATCTGATTTAATCGGAATTATCTAGTTCAGGTTAGCAAATCCAAATTAAGAACACACCTGCATTTTTTGCTATGGAAATACCCATCAACCCTAATCTTTCCCATCACATGCAGGTCATAGAGGCTATAAGAAAACCTTTACCTTTTCTTCTCAACCCTAATTACACCACAATCTATTCCCTTTCTAGACCACAATCAGCCCTGAAAGTCTATCCCTTCCCCTACAGAAGACTAAATGCTAAATTAAAAAAAATAGGTATCTCAAGTCCTGATCTTACAGCTCCCTTTGCAAGGAAAGGGCTCAGCCACACCAATCAGTGATTTCATCAGTTCTTTCTGCAAATGCTGGCTTTTTTCCTCTACATGTGAACAGTTGAAGAACTAAGGAAATCATATTCCACTTGAAAATTCTGCTGCTGTGAATCTTTCCCTTCTCTCTCTCTCTCTTTGGTCTACGCCTTTTTCTTCCTGTGTTTCCCTCACTAATTTCTACCTCCTTTTTCAGTCTTCCCTGCATCATCTGCATAGCAATGCAAGAAGAAATGGTAGCATGTTATCCAATTACTTCTTCACAGTGATATGTCAGACCTCACCAGAACCTGTGGCTGCCTGCACTCTGGCTTTCTCTTCTACTTCACCAAATCCAAGGATGCAATACAACCCTCAGTCTGTGCCATCACACCCTCAGTCCATGCGTTGCCACTGCTCTTTCACCTCCATGGCAGCCTGCTTTCTGTCCTTTGCCTTTCTGTGCTCATCACTCTCTGGTTTTCCCACTTCAGTCACTCTTTCTCTCTCCTCCTTACACCCTGGGCTGTGAGCCAAATGCCTCACATCTGACAGTAAAACAAATCTAAACAAAACAAAAAGACAAGGAAAAAAAAAAAAAAGAAAGAAAAAGCCCAACTCCAAAGGTCTGCACAGGATTAAGCCCCATTTCCTCACATGGTTTAGAGCCAAGAAAAAAAGAGTTCAGACACATCAAGGACTAGATAGACTTTCCAAATAAGCAAGTAACGCCAGAAAACATACTGGGCTAATTTCATTCACAGCGTACCAATGCAAATTATTAGTGGTAGGGATCAAGGCTGGGATTTTCAAAAGGGTTAAAGCTCATGTTTTCAAAAGCTCTTTACTGACTTAGGAGTCAAAGACCTGTTTTTAAGAGGAAGTCAGGAGCAAAAACCCCCTTCTGAAGCCAGTCAGGCTGGCATTCCCAGATCCTGACTTTGCCATCAACTCATTTTCATTGGGAAAGTCCCCTAGATCTCCCACTGTGGGTAGGCACAGGCTGTGTCTTGGTAGCAGTGAGCAGGTCAGTGCCTTCTGCCTAAATCCCAGGATGAATCAGAAATGGGGTGATCACCCAATAGTTGGCACACAATGAACACACATAAGCCTCACCATATCCTGTGCCTACTGGTGCTCTGCGTGGCAGGGTTTAGTGGTACTGGTTAGCTGCTCCTTGAATACCTTATTCAAACTCCATCATCAGCTTAGCCTGGAGCAAGACTTTACAGGTGGACCCTACCACTTTTAGGAGAGTATTTCCCTGGCTGTAAGTCATACTTAAGTCTCTTGCCATGCTCCTCCTGCTGAAGATCCTTTGCTTTGTGTAAAATACTGACAGACTCACTGGGGGCGAGAAAAACCCAGCATGATTCCATAGACCAACATTCCCTCAGAGGTGGGAAGCTGGTTTTCAAAGCCCAGCCTTCATACTTGAAGAATGTTTTGGAAGATGAAAATGCGTTAGATCTCTTCTGGGTTTCTTGTGGCTTGTTTTGGTTGGTTGGTTTGTTCTTTTATATGAGATGGGACTTAATTCTAAGAGAGGATTAATGGCAAGGTGTGGGACGAGTCATATCCGGTGGCAGACACCTCACTTTGGCAATGCAAGGCATGATACAAAAGTCCTGTCCTTCCCTCTCACCATGTTTTTGTTGGTCTGGGCATGCCTAAGTTTACTTAAGAACCCTGCTGGCTGTGTATACTGTTCTATAAATGCCTACATCTCCCTCACCAAAAACCTGTGGCACTTGCTATCTCCTAAGTCATTCAGGGTACAAATTTCAGAGCTATCCTGGGAACAAATGTTTACAGACATTTACATCTCCAAACTATATTTACATAAAATATTCCTCACATAAAATATTCCTCAGTAAATTAGGAACACAGTCAATCAATTTTCATTGAATTTGCGCCTTTCAGTCATAGAGATGTTTTAGGAAAATCCTAGTCTTGCAAGTACAGTTAGCAATAAGCACCAAAAGACTGATTTTGAAACAGTTGACCATCCACATTCGAGGACACATTCTCTTACGCACCCAGTTCCCTGGCTAATACATCAGTGAAATGCCCAGATTTTCAAATACGCCAAGCACACCCAACCATTCTTCACCACCCTTTATTCTCTTTGGGAAGGACAAAATCCATCACTGCTTTTCTGAAGAAAGCTTGGTGTTGAGTTCTTTTGAAAACCAGGCCCTACTATTTACTACTTCTGAACAGCTCCAATCATTTAATCTTTGCTGGCAGAAACTGTACCTTTGTCTCCAAGGTTGCCTCGTCTTCCTTCCAAAATACCCTTTCTGATTTCAGTAGCAGTAAAGGTAGATCAAAACCATTTATTTTGAGAATCCCACCCTCTATACCATGGCGCAGCAACTCAACGCCAATTAAATTTTGGATCTTGAATCTTTTCAATAAACTGACAGTTAATGATCTATAGGCAAAGACTGTTTGACAAGCGTGGTTGAAATGTAAAGCCATATGTGAAAATCACCATATTTTAACATACAACTTGTGAAGAGCAAGAGTAAAATATGAATCAAATTAGCTATCATTACAAATAGTGGTCTGCAAATGAATCACAGATGTTTTGATGAAGAATGGTTTTTTTCGTAACACAATTCTTCTGAAAAGTGCCCATTCTGCATGAAAAGGATCCTTCTTTCCCCTGAAGAAACTGATTGTTCAAAATATTAAAGTATTCCAACCATGCACAAAGACATTTCTGCATGCCTTTGCAGTGTTCCATGGGAGCTGGATTTTGTTCTTCGGTGTGCATCTAAGCCAAACTCCTTAAATGAATTACATTTCAAATATCATATATCTATCATCTTTAAGGGAGGAGACCACAGAGGATCAGTCCAAATAGAAGCCAGGTTTAAAGAAGCTTAAAGAGAGAAATTTAAAGCCAGGTACTATGACAGCTTTTCCAAACAGAAATATTCTGATCTTTCACTTTACATTTTCTTGTTATTTGTCTTCTTTTTTTTCCTTCACTGTAGTTACAGTTCTTTTCCTTACTTAGTGTTTATGTTATACATGAGTAAGTAACAGTCATGTAATAAGCAGAAAAGTAATTTGATATAGATCCGCTATCATACGTAGATTTGGCCAGCAGCACTTGGACCATGTAGATCTCCATGGCATAATCCTCTTACCCTTGCACAGTTCAAATAAGAGCTAAGAGTAGGTGAAATTTCCAGCACATACTCATATACCTACTACATAAACCTTCAGTGAGACAAGTGGTTTTTTCCTTATCCTAAAAGGTAGAGGTTTTTCACTTTTGTGCCCCATTCCTCCCACACCTGTCTCCTTCACAAAGTCACAGTTACTATCCAGCAATCACACTAAACTGAAATTCAATATGTTTTATATTCAATATATTCTACACCTAAAACCACTTTATAAGTCTACACATCTCTTGTCCAAGCCAGCAAGATGTGATTTGCAGGAGGAAGGAATTTCCCTTATTAGATCAATTAGCATCATTTGAAAAAGCAGGTGAGCTTTCAGAACAGCTGATGCATCTTTCTTCCAGATCTAAAAAAATAAATGTGGTTTTTTTCAGTACAAAAACACTTCAATGGTTGAGCTAGGAAAGCTCCACAAGATAACTTATCAAACTGGACCAGTAAATTTGCATGTCTCAATTTTGGGAGACACACAGAGGGACTCTGAACTCAGGACCCTAGTAAAGTCAATAGCAAATTGACAGGCCTTGTCCAGATTCCCTTGCAGACCTGTGGAAGAAGAGGCCTGCTCTCATCTGACATGCCACGTGGCTATAGCATGAAAAATCCTTGTGATTTCTGATCCCTCCAAATGAGGAGCACTACCTGTACAGCCACTCCAAATATAGAATAAGAACAGTGCACAATGTGACATGATTCCTTCCGAAGATTTTCTAAATCAAGTAAAATGGAAAAGTGGTCAAGTCCAGAATAGAGCTAGGCTTAATATGTTTTAATAAGAAACAAAGAAAGCACTGTTTTGCACTGTATTGTTCAGGCTTGCCTTTAGGCACATGTGGAAAAATGTTTACTAAATAACTCAAATACTTAGCAGTGAGATCCATTTTATTTCAAACTGACTTTTCTGCAAGCGTACACATGCCAAAAGGGAAGCAAAAGGTCATCAAATTATTCCTGATACCAAGCCATCAGTGCTGTTCTGCAGATGCAAACCCCTCCATTTCACCTATAATGAGCCATGTAAAGACATTAACCAAACAGATTCCTCTCTCCAGAACAAAAAAAAAGTGTACCATCCTGCATTATGAGCCAGAATGGCATGGAGAGGACTCCTAACTTCAATCCTGTGTGTTGTAACCATGCATAATTGTCTATTTAATATGTGACTAGAATCCACAATCCTAGTTCAATCCTCACTCTGCCAGGTGAATAAAGACATTTGAAAAGTGCTTGACCAGAAGAAGTGCATGAAGAATATCTCCCTCTTGCCTAAATTAATTTTCTTCAAAGACATCAAGCAACACACTTCAGCACACCCAACCTTAAGCCAAAAAAAATGAAAAATAAGATTAAAATGCTGTCCCAACTCCTCCTCAGCCTCTGCCAAATCAATTGTGTGTCTAGAGCTGGCTTAACTGAGTTTTCTTTAAAAAAAATGCAAAAGATTACATAAAACAATACAACAAAATTTACTGATATTGCAAAAGATTTTCACTTCAAGTAAATGCCTCATTCTTTTGGAAAAAACCCTCTCAAAAGAACATGTGATCTACTTTGCGTAGGACTCTGCATCTTGCCAATCAGACCAAAATACCTGCATCTCTAAGTCACTTTAGAAAATAGAAGTAAGGTGTTTTTTAAAACATTGTTCTTGCATATCAGATCCCCCACCGTAATGACATGGCTGGAGTTGAAACTAATGCCAGGGAAACCTCAGGCAGGGCTGAAAACATCTATAAGATGCAACATGTACCTGCCAACTGCACTATTTCCAACTAAAGTCTACAGCCGTTTTAAGTTATCTACTGCCTTAGTCGTCTACTACCTGTACTTTCCCATTTTTCTATCAGTGGCAGCTAAATCTCCAAGATTTTATTTTAAAAAGGTAGCATTTACAGCACACTCAACCTTTAAACCATAAGTTGCTGAACAATTTGCTACTATTTTAAGTAGAAATAATTCCCAAGATACACAGAAGCCTGCTGAAGTGACATATTTAAAAATCTTTTGTTGTTTGGAATAATCACCGTCTGAGAAGAAAGAAGTGATCAAAATCCCTGCTAGTAATAAGCAGGAATGCTGCCTGAGTATTATCAGGGATCCTGCAGTTACCATCCTAAAATGTCTATAATTAACTACTGCCAAAAACAACACCACTTACCCATTCACAAAATATTTCCAACAACTACAAGTTTGTTCCTGACTTCAATATCCCTTTTAGTCTGAAAAGAAATTAGCACACTGATTTATTCAAAAGATGTGTTTCCTTTCGGTAGTCAAGGTCTTTATAAGCATCTACAGTTTCAATTGCTTAATTTCTACTGCTGTTAGCACTGCTTAACACACATGTATAGAAAGGAGCCAGCTGGATTCTTCTGGTTGTTTCCGTATCCTCAGCAAGAATCATTCCCATCAGTTACAGCTAAACTGATCTATACTCTGGTAGGCCCTAGGGGGACCAGGCAAGACCAGAGAACTGTACAAGCATGCAGCAAAAGATAGTCCCTGCCCTGAAGAGCTTGCAGTCTATATGCACAAGGAATGGCAGATGCAGCAAGACACAGTGACTCATGAAACATCTGGCAGTAGCAAGCTAAGAATGAAGATTTTCTCGCAAGGGAATTTTGTAAGCTTTGTCAGCTTCAAATAGCCTCTTCCCCAGGATATGTGGGTGGCAGGTTGAAAGCCACTGCTCTAGATACTAGGATTTCTCCTTTTGTGCAAACCACGATGACACTTGGGGAATATTGCAGGAGAAAACCCAAAGTAAGATTATTGCTGCTGGCAGAGCAAGGACATCCAGCCAATGAGGAGCTCCTGTGGGACTCCCCTTTCTAGCTGGGAGTAGACAACTTGATGTTTAAGCCCTTTAGAAGATGCAAAGCAGAAGGACTGCTTTTGCATATGTGATTTGCAAAGCCAGGACACTCTTTCACAATAAAGCTGCCCTCATTCATGTGGACTAGATTCAAAGAAAAATGTGAGTGAGCCATTCCATACCTGCAGTGGATTTTAATTAGAAGAACAATTTAGAAAGATCATTTGCTTTTCTCTAGTCATACGACTACATAATGTCTTTTAATGTCACTTCTCTTAGTTCTTCTTTAAAGGCTGCTACCTTTCCAGAGGTAACAGGAGCTCTGCACTCAGCTGCTTCTCTGTATGTGAAATTTACTCTAGATCAAATGGGAAGACATTTGCATGTGAGCTTCTTGGGAGGCAGCATTTGCCATTCTCATTTTCTGTTTCTTGACATGAAGAAAAATGGATCTATCTGCAAACCAGAAAAAACAGCATTTTGCATGCATTTGTACATAACAATTCAAATACTGAGGGAAAGGGAGGTGTATTTTCATGGTCTAGAGGCAGAACTAATGTCCTTTGGGTACAACGGCATCTGAGGGACATTGTCAGTTGCTCAGTGTTGAATATGGGACTGTCTGGTAGCTGCTTGTGGCTTTTAATACCAGATTTGCAATCAAGGACATCATCTACCTGCCAATCTTGAACAGTAAAATTCCTCTATTTTTCATTTAGGTATGTACAGAAGGATTTTCCTATCTATTGACTTGCTGAAATGAGATGGATTTATTTCTCCAGTACAAGATAGCTTTGCGTGTCCAGGAGCACATAGTTAAGATCCTGGTGAAGACAGAAGCTTGTGACGTATCCTCACTACCTCTGGTGAGCAGAACCTGAGTTAGTGTGTACCTGCCTAGATGTGAGCAGCCACACCACAAAGGAAACGTATCCTAGTCATCCTACATCTCCCTACAGTTGCTGAGCATTCAGGGAACACATCCCATGGCTCTCTACAGCACCGCACCGCTGTCACCCACGGAGTCACAATGCAAGTGGTCTCCCTTTTTAGATGTAGGTTGTGAGCCGTAAAAAGGCACCAGAGGACAAGGTGGACTGGAATGAGTTACCCTCCACCCTAAGTTTGACGGCTCCAAATAAAACCAAAGTCCCTGTTCTAACTCACACCCTCAGTAAGGTCCGTCCCTGTTGACAGAAGTGCTAAGCTCACTGAGCTGTTTTTCATGGGACAGAGAAAAAATAAAGTACAATAACCTACTAAAAGCCCAACCTGACTGTGCAGTGAAGGCACAAGCTGTAGATTAAAGGTGCCATGATAAAAGAGAGTTTGAACATTTCAGAGCTTGCAAAGCGACACTTGAGTTTTTTAGAAAGTTAAATCAGACAGAAGCATATCAGCTTTCCAACAGCAATATTGCTGGGAACACAACTGCAAATGGATGCACTACAAGCAAACAATCAACTGTGGATCTCCACAAAAAGTAAGCTTCAACGAGCTTCTCAGATCTCTCTTCAACTTCTAATCAACTATAAAGGAATACAAAATTACAGAAGCAGGAAACCATACTTCCTACTCTTTCATGAAAATCCTTTGAAACTCCTCCATTAAACTGAAGATTTAAATAGTTTCCTAGTTATAAAATAATCTCTGGTTGTTTTCATCAGCACACCAGTTTCAGCCGCTTGGAAAACTCTTTTCTCACCTCAAGCAAATGCATACCCACATAAAGTTACCAAGATTCCTTAGGTAGTTACCTAGATTCATTAGGTTTTGTTTGCTACAGGAAACCCTTCTAGTGCTGCCCAGATGGGTAGAAATGGAAGAGGACCTCAGGAGATCTGAGTCAATGAGTGAAATAAGACTCAGGAGATGCCAATGTGGATTTTGATTCTGCCTCAGGGTACCTGTGTAACCCAGAACAGGTCATGGAAAACCTTGTTCTGCCTTCGTTCTCCAGCTACAAAATGAAGTGGCAATTCTCTGCCTCAAATGAATCCTACGGTGCTGAAATCATGAAGGCTCAGCTATTATGGGGCTGCAGTGCTGATAACTATTTAAAGAGAATGATATCAGGAGAAAGGAAAAGACAGGAGGGTTCAGGCCACTTCAGATTTACTATTTTTTGCTACGTGTAGAAGTATGGAAACGGTAAAACCAAGTAATCCGATCTTACTGTTACCGATGCCGCACTAGGCAATGCTAATCATAACATAAAGGCAGCTGTGCGTAGAAATGCATTTCTTTTTGGCACTTTCTGTTCTGTTGGTTGTCACACACCCCTAGGAGTTGAATGAGTCAAGATATGGAAAAAAACCCCATCAACACAACACCGCTCAGCTTGCCTGCTACTTTCATGAACTCTTCAACTAAGCCCCAGGTTTTCTAACTCTTTGAGATGTAGACATAACATGTTTGCAGATACTTCTTTGTTCACACTAGAGTTGGAACTTGACGCCCGGTGGCATAAATAATAGGAGGCCAGAAATATTTGAAATGAAGCTTGATACTCACACGTATCAGTATTGACTGCATGACACACCCCATCCTGTAACAGACCCTGAAAAGGGTTACACCTTCCATTTCTAGCATTGAAATTAGCAGCAAAGCCTGCCTCTAACATGATCCAGATGTTTTGAGAAGCCAGTTGCACGTTTGGACAGTTACTCACCTTATGTCACATCCTCAAGTGATGTGATCTAGTGCTGAACATCCAGGAGGTTACAGCCCTTAGCTATGGAGTACCCAGGAGGCACTTCCATGCAGGAAAAGGTGGGAGTAGGAGATACTAATTGTCACAGGCAGTTCAAGGTAAGGCTAGCATTGATCTTACTGACCAGGCATTATTCCCTGTTGCCTTGTGGCAGCAGATTTGCCTTTGGTGATGGCAACCTGATGAAGGATAATGGATCTGCAACTACCTTTCACTGAAGTGTGATCTGGAAGGACACTGACACTCACAGACGTGTATCCAAGAGGTGTAAGATTGTCTTTTTTCCAATGACTTCCTGGGATACTACACAGTACCATGTCAAAGAGCAAAGACATGGGGTAACAGTGAAGAATAGCATACAGTTTGGCCCAAAAATCAAGTGACCAGTGATTAAGAAACAGGAGGAAAGACTTTTACTTACTCACTAGAACTAACACTCTTAGTGCCTTGGAAGATGGCAGTGTTCAGTAATTTGATATACAAGACATCCAATGGTTAAGCTGAAATCCAGTACTAATGCCGCACATGTGTCTTTAAGGACACTAAAACATTCCACAACTTAAGGAGTCATCTGCTGAATTTCCTTCTTTGCCAGAGAAACACAAATGCAAACCACCTTGATACAAGCTGTAGTTGATGTAACTGCTGGCATTCCAGCTTCTTTATTTTCCAGACTGGCTCTTCCAAGTAAAATCTCCTTAGAAAAGCTCATACAACTCTAGCAAGAGCAAATTCATTAACCCGATGCAGAGTCATCTAAAGTGCCTGGTTGCACACAACAAATGCAACCTTTGTGGCAGTTCAATACTGCAAGATCCATACCATTGCAGTGGCAGGCAGCCGATGCCAAATGCTCACACAGGTCTTTGCAGTAGTTAGGGAGCACATGCTGTCTTGCAGAGAGCATAAAGCTAACAAACCTAATGGATATTCTGGGGAGAGATGTGCTGTGACTGCTTTTTCACCCAATGCCATATGCACAGAGCTTTTCTTTTTGGCAATACAATACCCAATATTTCAAGCCCACAGAGTCACAATGTTTATTGTTTGCCAGATAGACTGTGAAATGTATACTGTCCATCATGGAATTATGCAAGTTACTTATTGTTTGAAAAATAATTGGAGAATTATCCTTTGTACCCTTTTAATGGGTTTTCCTTTTATGCAAATTAGAAAAGTCCAATTTTTCTTTTTAAATACTTGTTGTAGATAAGTGCTTTCAGCTTTGCAAATGACATCTTATTCAGGCACATACTTCAACTGTATCAAGGAAAAAGAAGATTTTTTTCATTAATGACAGCACAAAGAATGTATTATTGTAGGGAACTATACATATTAACTCTGATCACATACTGGTATTTCTCAGCATCCCAGAAATAATGAACACTATATGATGACACAGTTATTATGAGTTACAGCTGTTAGCCCCAGTGCAAGAAACAACTACCTTTCTGGAAAACACCTAACCCTGAGTATATGCTTGCAGTTCCTGAAGCAATAAAATCGTTCTTAAATAATTATCTGAACTGCAAATTGTACAACTTACATCTTCACATTGTGATTTTTTTATGGTTATTGGCACTCCCAAGGATTTCATGGGTCTGAAATACTGGCATCTTCCAAATTAGGCGATTCCTCATCACTTGATGGGCAGTGATGTATCAGATTTTTATATTCCTCCATTCCACCAGCCTTCAAGAAACTGTGACTGCACAAATAAAACTACATACATTAAAAAGCAAGATTCAGCATGACCACTGCTGTTCCTTGAATTATATCTACAAATGTCACCCATCTATCAAAGGTCTGCCCATTGCACACATCCCTTGCTGCTCCTCCTCGCTGAATCCTGATAGGAAGAGCCTTTGAAATCCACTCACACTTCACTCAGCAGTGAACATGGACCACGCACTCCGATACGCTTTCAGTGCCCTGAACACCAAGCAGGGCAGATCCATGTCTTACATCACGCTCCCAGATTTCCTGTGGGATCAAATGGTTTATGTGAGTAAGCCCTGGGGCAGGTTTTAACTTATGAAATTCAATGTTGTTCAGGAATCAGTGCTTTGGAGGACTTCCAAAGCTCACTGAAGAAAAGATTAAAAGTCCTGTTTATTGCTATTGGGTTTGGATCAAGTCTTCAAGAACCATTTATCTTCTTACACTGCCACAGTTGCAGAAATGGGCTAGTGCTCTTCCTACAAGTTCCCAGATTCAAGCTCAGCCCTCCACAAGACACTCCTGGGAACACCTGTAACATACCTTTTCAATATGAAAAGGTCCTCGTGCTCTGACCTTCATGGCATGCCAGAGGCCAAGGATACCAGCTGCATCTTTCACCTGTAGAGTCTGTTATGCTACTTTTTTATTACCTATAGCTGCAACTAAGCTTATTAACACTAATACAGCATCAACCTGAAGGTCAAAGGCTTGAAATGTCACTGTCACACATATAACTAATGTGATGCTCCTAAATAAGCATGAATGATCTTCGAAATGGCACCAAAAAAGACATTTTTGTCACCAACGCAGAATCACACGAGCAACATAAACACATGCCTTACCCCTCACCCCCGCTATGAAGAACCACAACTCTGATTCACCCATAGGTGGCAGTACTTCAGTGGCAAACACAATCACGCAATAACCCTGCTGGGATCTTGCAGAGCAAAATCAGTTGCAAAAGAACATATGTACATATATTGGTGTTAATATGGTTCCTCAGTCAAAGCAGCTGTAAAATGAGCAAAAAAAAATAAAAGAGAGTGAGTTTCCCTGAGCTAAAGATATTACAGGGAGAACAAGAATGAATAGTGGCCCGTAGCCACTTTCAGAGAGGCAAAATGTGGAATATTACCTGATTTAAAATCATAAAATTGAAGAGAATTAACTGATAGACATTTCTCAGTTCCTCTCCAACTAAGAGGAACGAAAGGATTTGATAAGCTATGGAAATTCACTTACAAAAACCACAGCATTAATTCTTGTGATAAGCAAGCAGTTATTTTTCTTGAAAGAGTCCATTGTGCATAAGTAATTTAAGGACAAATTTCAATTCAGGAAAATACATTTCATATCAAAATTTAATACAACATCCAAGAGTGACAGGAAATTCAGGGCAGCAGGATTTTTATTTATTTTTTTTTTAGGTCCAGTTCTTGAGGTCTTTTTCTAAAGTTGATTCATAAAAATGTTGCCTTAGTCAAACGTTTTTGAACCTGAGATTTGCTAGTGGTTTGGCTCTTTTGGGGAGGGGGAGAACTTGAAAACATTCATGGCTTGGCCAGAAGGTACGAACTTGTTCTTGCATTTGACCTCCCCTGTACAGCACAGACTCAAATATTGGTACAGCAGAAGTTCCCCACAAACACACCTCAGCACAGCTCTGCCGTGTTAGATGTTGCATAACGGTGTCAAGTACTTTGTGTTGGCAATATTCTGAACATCTCCATCTTTTTTCCTTTCCTGCATTCCCCAAATAGTGTTCATGACTTTTTAAGATGTTGACTTTGTGTCTTTTTATTTCCTTTCAGTGAGCTTTAAAAAGTCTTGTGTTTTCCAGGTTTCCTCTACAATCATTTAAAACCGGAAAGTTAAATTCTCCTGTAACTCCTGGAGCTCATGTGTTAAGAAAGACCATGACAACTGGTAAAACATGAAATAAGAAACATATGGCAGATGCATCCCTGTCTTATTCTATTATAATCTGCACGCTGAAGAATTGCTTGGGTCCTTGTCAGTCGGAGGCAGCCAACTGAGGGAACCTGCAATATAGCACAGTCACAGTCCCCAGTTGCACAGCAGGACTGGCACTGCCAGGAGAAGAAAACTCACCGTGCTCAGCTCAGTGCAGAAAGCACCTCCCTTGTACAGGATGTCAACACCCTAAGAAATGACTGCCATCAGCTCAGGTTCTTCCCATTGCACTGCAATTTGGCAGGGCCCCCTTAGAGCTACATAATCAAGCCCTTATTTTCCTGCTAGCTTCACGATGACTATGTTTCTCCCAGGCCACTCCTTCACTTTCTCATTTTGCCTCTGCATTTTCTACCATTCCTTTAGTAAAGGTTAAGCCAATTTGGAGCTTTCAATAGGCAGCACTCAGTCATCCAGGAGCGTGATTGTGTCTGCTTATCCTCAGAATGAGCACAAAACAGGTAACAGCCATGGAAGCTTTTCCATGCTCTGTCCCACCCAGGATGCTGAGTACCTTGAGCTGCAGGTCTTCTCCTATAAGAACATGAGGGTAACTTCATTACCATGTAGCATCATTAGGTTGCTCAGTAAGAGCTACAGTGTAAAACAAGGGTGGGTCTGTCAAATTCTGCCAGTTGGGATGAGATCATCTGGTCAATGAGACAGGCCAGAGACCATTTGCTTTTACCTAGACTTCAGAGGCCACAACACTTCCAGCCAATAACCAAAGTCTACTTGATTCACACAAATGACCTACAGATGAGGTACTTCACATTTCATTATTGAACCTCTGACCCACCCATTGTCCAGTCCCTATTTTTTCCCCTCAGCTGTCCAACTGGATACCCCAAATAAGTTAAAGCACAGTGTCCGAGAGTCACACAGTGCTGACTTTCCACTGCTTTAAAAGGCAAATCCTGGACTCGTATAAATATTTCTAAGCTCCAACTCAATAAACAGGCCCTTCATAAAAGGATAAAAATAACAGAGCCATGCTCCAAGACCTTTCACATTGCTGGAGAGGTGCAAGGGGTGTGCAGCATAAATAAGAATCAGGTTCACAATTTCTATGCATGTTCTTGTTTTCAGTTATGCATAGATTTGTTTCAGCTTTAAAACAAAGCTTGAACTGATGCCAGGTATTTTTTTTCCCTTAAATCCCAACACATTCCAGATTAGCTGTGAACAACAGTTTCTCTTTTCTATTTTCAGCCTCTGACTTCTGAAAAGACACAGAAGAGGAGCTCTATTCTCATGGAGAAGCCCTGATCTCTTGCAATGAGCACAGGTGCTTCTGTGTTGAAGTATTAATCAACCAAAGTCCCATATGAGCATTTTATTATGTCGGTATGGCAAGCAGTCAGCTGTGGGGTTTCTTCAGAAGCTCATGAGGTCACTCAGTCTCTTTAAAGAAAAATAATGACTCTCCAGCAAATAGTAAGAGTTGGCAGCTGTGATGTTGAGATGATGTAATTGTACACAGTGGTGATGTGAGACTTTTCTTGTTTCCTAGAAGCCAATACTGCAGAGGTAATCATAATAACAACAGTATTTGCTTAAAACCTTTGGACAAGGAAGGAGTCCAAGTTTCTTGCAAAAACGAACAGTGATCATAGAGAGCGAAAGGTCAGAAATTGGCTGTCAGAAATGGAAGCATTTAGGGCCAGGCTCTGGTGCTGAAAATGCAAGGTAGCAAGCAGTGCAAAGAGCCAACTATTTCCCCTGCACTAACACATGTATCTTTATATTCTGAGCAACCTAGCTGCTTCCCTTTCCACACCTCCTCGGTTAACAGCTGGTTATCTTCTTAGTTTTGCCATGGGAAAAATGATGGTATGGAATTATTTACTATTACTAGGCTCCCCTAGAGTAAATATAAGGCACCGTATACCTTGGCAAAACAGGATGGATGCTTAATGCTGAATCAGTCACTCAATGAAGCAGCTTTCTTGGTTTTATTTGAATTGATGAATTTACTGAAAAATAGCAACTAATAGAAGAGTCATGTTTCTTTTTTCTACAGCCAAAGAGAATGGACTGGAAGATTAGGCAGGTTGACCAGCTGGATAATGGAAATATCTGGTCCCCTCAGGCCTGGGAGGCTTCAGGAGTTTTGCATTTTGTAGTACCCCCATCCTCCTTTACTTCTTAGGTTTGAAACATGAGAAGAATGCCATTTAACCGAAACAGGTAATGCCTGTAAGAAAACACTGCGCCACGCTAGTCTGGCCAAACTACTTTTGCAACGTGGGCCATTCCATTACAGCTACTAAATTAATGCTGCACTGCACAGATGCTGCTATTTGTAAGCCGTAGCAGGCTCTCTGCAGCTCTGCTGTAGGTTTCCTAGTCTGCACTTCTGGTGGACTTTTATTTCGGAATAGTTAGAGATGGACTCAGCAACTTGGCAAACAAACAAGCAAATGAAAAAAAAAAAAAAAAACAAACAAAAAAAGTAAACAGAGCTTAGTTACTAACCCTTAATAAAGTAACCAAGAAATCAGTATATTTTCTGCAATGCTGGCCTCTCTGAGTGGCAAATAAAAGTTCTAACACTGTTTCACTGTCTCACACTGGGTTTTGTACTTTAATAATTTGTAAGGGCAAAACATCATGTAGGTATATATATAATTTTGGTCACTCTAAGCTCCTCCTCGATTCACAGGGCCTGAAAGTTATGCCTAATGTCATCCAAGAGGTAAAACCCCTCAAATTGAAACAAGGTTGGGGTGTGACCTACCAGGAAGATTTAACATCACTGGGAGCAAATAACCACTACAGAAGGAGGGGAGGGGGAGAAAAGGGGAAAAGGAAAGTAGACAAACTTTTTTGTCCTGCAGATTAGGAAAAACTGGATTAATTAGAAAGTCTTTATTTTGTTTGAAATCCAACAGATTATCTGCAAATGATGGTGAGAACGCTCTTACTTACTTACTTTGAGTTGTTTTTAGGTTTTATGTGAGTTCCCAACATTAAAGTTAACTGAATGACTGCTAAAATTAGCTCTAATATCTGTAGAGGTATTGAAATGCAGATAAGTAACTACTAAGATAAAAAGTTAACTTAAAATCTTTGGGGTTTGGTTTACTTTTATTGACATGGATGGTTAGCATTTCTGATAAAGGAGGTTTGTTAAAGATTTGAGTCTTTTTTCTTTCATTTATTTTATCATGAGCTCTTGACATATATGTGTGTAAATATATATTTATAAATATATATATAAAAATAATAAGTATATCCTATGCTTGTGTGTCAAAGCCAGAGGACATAAGGATTAAATATTTGTAATGTAAAAAAAAGCAGAAATCATCCTTTCAAGGAATCTTTCCAGCTATCTCTAAACATCATGCAGAAGCAAAGATGACACAACTCATTTTTTGCAGGAGAAGTTTTAAAAAACAGTTGGATGTTGAACTGGCTTTCAGTTTTGATGGGACTATTCTGGTCAAAATTTCAACTCTTTCTGTTTGAAAACACTGGCTGAAGAGAAGTTCTGCTTTAGTTGCCTTGTGTCCCTTTCTCCCCCCTGATCCAGGTGCTGCTGTGCTTCCCAGTGTGCAGCAGGATACTGGTGCTGTTCCCACCTTCTCTCCAAGGGCCTAAGACAGCAGAGATCCTGGTTCAGAAAGGAGAAGACATCCAAACTATTCAGAAGGCAAAGCAGTATGTTTGCCTAATCCTAATTATTTTAGTCTAATTATTCTGACCAATTTTACCATTGGCACAGGTACTTATCCCAAAAATTGAGGAAGCGAATAGAGGTGACAGGTGAATCAGCTACTAAATCACAATAAAATTTAAAGCTGAAATAGCAACTTTTCTGGATTGGGAACCTCCATCTGACTCTAGCAATTGCCATTCCACTCCAGTCCGTCATGAAGATCGGGCATGGCAGCACCTCTCCCTTCAGAAGGGGAAATTCCAAAGTTCACATTAGCTGTTCTCTTTAAGATTACTAAACAAAGAGCACTGGGAAACCCACTATATGTAGATATTTCATATTAGATCTCAGGACACTAANGACATGGATGGTTAGCATTTCTGATAAAGGAGGTTTGTTAAAGATTTGAGTCTTTTTTCTTTCATTTATTTTATCATGAGCTCTTGACATATATGTGTGTAAATATATATTTATAAATATATATATAAAAATAATAAGTATATCCTATGCTTGTGTGTCAAAGCCAGAGGACATAAGGATTAAATATTTGTAATGTAAAAAAAAGCAGAAATCATCCTTTCAAGGAATCTTTCCAGCTATCTCTAAACATCATGCAGAAGCAAAGATGACACAACTCATTTTTTGCAGGAGAAGTTTTAAAAAACAGTTGGATGTTGAACTGGCTTTCAGTTTTGATGGGACTATTCTGGTCAAAATTTCAACTCTTTCTGTTTGAAAACACTGGCTGAAGAGAAGTTCTGCTTTAGTTGCCTTGTGTCCCTTTCTCCCCCCTGATCCAGGTGCTGCTGTGCTTCCCAGTGTGCAGCAGGATACTGGTGCTGTTCCCACCTTCTCTCCAAGGGCCTAAGACAGCAGAGATCCTGGTTCAGAAAGGAGAAGACATCCAAACTATTCAGAAGGCAAAGCAGTATGTTTGCCTAATCCTAATTATTTTAGTCTAATTATTCTGACCAATTTTACCATTGGCACAGGTACTTATCCCAAAAATTGAGGAAGCGAATAGAGGTGACAGGTGAATCAGCTACTAAATCACAATAAAATTTAAAGCTGAAATAGCAACTTTTCTGGATTGGGAACCTCCATCTGACTCTAGCAATTGCCATTCCACTCCAGTCCGTCATGAAGATCGGGCATGGCAGCACCTCTCCCTTCAGAAGGGAAAATTCCAAAGTTCACATTAGCTGTTCTCTTTAAGATTACTAAACAAAGAGCACTGGGAAACCCACTATATGTAGATATTTCATATTAGATCTCAGGACACTAATACTACAGTTCTGCACCACATAAATAGAAGTAAGAGTTATGTGGGTTATTGACCACTGTATATTTTCCCGCTGACTCATAATTACAGATTCTCTTTTACTGTCACTGCTAAGTAATTCTGTGATGAATCTAATTCACTGTGCAAACACAGCATTCCCCAGACCTCAAAGTGTCTTGTACCTTAGTAGTGCCAGCCTGGGGCATATGCTGGCTCACAGTAACTAGGGGTATGGGTCTGAGACTCACAAAAGCCCCTGCCAGGTCTACCTCTGGGGAGAATGTTGCATCAGATGTGGCTTCACATGACAGAAACCTACAGGCGTCTGCAGAAATTTCTCACATACTGGTTCCCGTACAGGTTGTGTGAAAGGGAAGGTACTGCCCTGATACCACAGGACTTGGAAAATTGTAAGTACCAACCACTAAAGCACTGTCTAAAAGGAAGGACCATTTCACGTCCATTTCTTTTATCAAAAGACCTCTAAAACACCTGTTTCCAGGAGAAGGCTCCCGCCTCTGAATGCCCATGGAGAGAAGTATTTTGCAGGTGGCCAGGCTTGCACATTTCCTACTGCCCAGCTCAAAGTGCACAGTATGCTGGCATGTGCCTCTCCTGGGGTATCACCAGGGAGCCCATGCTCCCAACATGAGGCTGCAGATGCCCAAGTCCTTTTCCAAACTCAAGTTGCTCTAGAAAATTTTCCCATTACTTCACAAGCTAAATCAAATGAATGAATACACCTCACAGTTGCTTTTCTCCAGTTTCCCTTCCCACCACAGAGACTTCTGAACTGGCGCAGGCCAGTGTCATTCCACTGAGGTCAATGGAATGATGCCCATTTATATCAGCTGATGATTTAAACCTCTTTTTCTCTGGCACACATTTATTTTCCACTGAGCCTTGATATAAAGTGGAGTCTGTAACATATGGAAGTGAAAACACTCGCAGTCAGTTTAAACTCACACTTCCACCCTTGCAGCTGCATCACAACAGTAGGAGTTTTACAGAAATTAGTTCAATGCAGACATGTCTCTAAAGGGAAGGAGAAAAACCCAGCACATACACCAATGGTAAAAAGATACCAGCAAGCAACAACAACACAACTGGCATCAAAGTGAGGTTCCGCCTACCCCCCTAACTATTCCAACTCTACATTTTGCACAAGTAAGCACTAGAACAGCTACAAGGAAGATTCAGCATGCAGAAGTGGAGAAGAAACTGTCTGAGAGGACCTTCCTTGTGAAGAGAAGCTACGCTATGGAAAACTCACGAGAACTGTTGGCTGAGGTAACTGTGCAATGCTGTAGCATGTTTGGGGAGGAATTCCAGCTTGACTTCTCCAATGATTGTCTTATGCCCTCAAGCATGAGTTTTTATTACCCTTATCTTGGCAAGCATGACATTCACTTATTGGCCACAGTGTTACCGTAGAAAGAGAGGACTGGCTTGCTACCATTCCCAGCTGGGTGGCTGCTACACTAGCTGTCCGAAAAGTTGGAGGGAAAAGAGAGACTGTTGATGAGATCATGCCTCAGCCCATCTACTTCCAGCTGAAGTAGAGCACAAAGGAGCACAATCAAAAAGGAAATAATTACCCAGGAACCAAAGTGATCAGGCATCTCCTGCATCTGGAAACCAGAATCACTTGGCTGGGAAACAATTGAGAGGGCTGTTCCCAACAAAAGGAGTTATTCAAGGCCAATTCTGAGATCCCATTTCTGGAAGGTTGAATTTCTGAAGTCTATAACAAAGTATAAAGTGCATCCCGCCCTGCTGCTCAAGAAATTCTGCTTCAGCTACATTTGAACATGGAGCAATAGTGACATAAAGTGGCCTGGTGTGTTAATCACAGGTAGAAGGTGGAAGTATTTCCCAGGAGACCAGGCAGAACCTTATAATGCTATTCTAGTGTGGCATGCTGCAAGAAAAACAAGCCCCAAGTACTAACTTATTCTTTACAGAAGGGACACCAGAACCCTCCACATCTGGTAAAAGGATCGCCTGAGAGGAGGAATCTGAAACACTGCCTGCTCCTTTTCATGGGCGAGGCTTGCAAAACGAGAGCAGCAAGTAGTGAAGTACTGGTATAAATGCATGTGAAGATATGAAAGGTTGTGACAATATTATATTCCACCCAGATGTCTGGTTCCCTGAAAATAAACAATATGAATAGTAAACGACAAAAACTTAGTATCATTTCAGCCCATATGCCCACAACCTGACAGCCAACTGCCACCCTAGTGATCAGCACATGTCAAGTTTATCTTCAGAGCAATGTAAACGAAGGGAAGGAAAACATAAAAAGATCATTCCTCTCAGGACCTCCTGTCAGGCCTATCCAATCAGTTAAAATTATCTGCAAATATTGATCAATATCTCAATATTAGATGACATTATTAAAAGTCAGCAGAGACATGCCAATTTTTCACCAGAGTAATTTGCTGACTGTTGTATCTCAACAGTATTGAAGTTATATCAATAATTGTATGCTTATTATTTGTGGGGCTTTTATTCTTACAGGCACCATGCAGCGCACAAAACAGAATGATCCCCATGTCAATTAGGGTTTCCTCAGGATAATTTGGCACACATTTTCTTATACAACATCATAAATACTAGACCGAATTACACAGAACACCATGCACATTATAAAATATAACTTAAGGTTTGTTTTGTAGATTAAAAGCAAATCAGTATCTAGCAATAACATTCTCAAAAATATTTTCTGCAATTACAGTATGACAGTGATTAGTAATTCAGGCTGGAATTATGGGTCTTGGATTTATTACCCAGTAAAGTGACAGGAAAATGCCTCCATATTAAACCACAGTTCTCTGGGTGTTTCCTGTTTGGCCATAAAAGATCACAGCTGGGCACTCAACAGCTTCAGGACACTTCAATGTGAGTAGTATCACTTGTGTTAACAGCATCATGAGAGTTCACTGATGATGCTGTCATGGTTAGAACTATATAATAGCTAGCAATTTCAACGATTTGGAGAAGATGATATTTAAAAAAAATAATGTATTTTAATATGTTTTGCTTGTCAAAGCTAAATTTGGGTTACTTCTTTACAAATTTGTACTGTATTATATATTGTTTAGATAGCACACAGAACAATGGTAAGTATTCATACAAGAAAGCATATCTTACTGATATCAAGTATAAATTATTTTTAGATAATCACAAGAACACATGCTATCAGAGATGCACGTTAAAGTGCTTGCTGTTTGCCTCTTGATATCTCTCGATTTAGAAAACAAAAATATCAGAAATATAATTCAACAATTAATATTAGTGACTTGAAACTAAAAAGCAAAATTATAATTACAGCAATCAGAAGTGGAATCTAAATGGACAACCACTGAGAGAAGCTGTTTCACAGAAAGTTATGTTTGAGTTTTTTCTTGTGAAATTTCCAAATTGGTAGGGGTTAAAACACAACAAACAAAAATAAAACCAACTTTTTAGAAGTTTCTTCTTTTTTTTCCCTGAGAAAGAAAGATTCTGTTTCTTTGCTACACAATGACTCTTTCATTTGCTTGGATCCCAAAGAGTTAAACTAGTTATTCTGCTGTGCTATCTATTCACACAGTCAAGAATTCCCTAAAAAAATCCAGTGTAAAAAGGGTCCATAGGTCCTGACGGCTGGAAACAGTACACGTGTAGGAGAGTGACATGAGCAAGCCGGAGCTTTGAGGTGGATCTGCCTCAACCTTCTGTTCTAAGAAAGTCTCTAAGTAAGACTCAAAAAGTCAAGTTTGACTTCAGCAACAAGTAATTTTTTTCATAGTGAAAACTCAAGGCAAGTAGAAGATGACAGGAAAGGGTGTATGTATATGAGATTTATAATTGTAACTCCTTGTCTCTATCTGTTTTTCCGTGGCTTCAACAGTCTTCTGAGCTGCAGCAAATTGTGTCCCACTGACTCCAAGGACTCTCCCCAACCCCCTCTGTTCCCTTGGGGCCAGACTGACAGCTCCCAGCTGCCCCGAGTATCCTCTCCCTCTCCCTCCTACTCTTCTACCAATGTTTCTCTCTCTGAGCGTGCATCTGAGGACACCATGAGCAAATGTAGCACACACCACATGTCACAACATGCAAACAACTTAGAGCATATTAGTGCCCCAATGGGACTTGCTGGAGCTGATCCAAAAAATACCCAAACCATGAGAAGGAGCAGGGTGTAGGATCCTTGAGGTGTAAAAGCACGAAAACCAAGGCCACGAAAAGTCATCTACTTTTTTCTACTACACCAACTACATGGACAAAAAGACCTAAGTGTGGAAAAATGTCTTGCACCCCTGGTCACGGATAGATCTCTGAAACAGAAAAGGACCGAGTTTCAGAGATAATTCATCCGCTGAGGTTAGAAAAGCAAACTGATCCCTCAGATACACAGATATGCCGAAAAGCTACTAGACAAGATTGGATAACAATACAGATCACTCCTATGATCCATAGCTTCAAGGGTACAAACTGATTGCAGTTAGAGGCTTGACGCAGTTTTGGCTGCAGAAATTATTACATCACAGCAAAGCGGGGGAAAGCCACAAGGCACAGTATCTCTCTAACCAAAACTCTATCCAATTTTTCCTGTTTCCTCAGCAGAACATCCAAAATACCTTGTTCTACATTGCAACAAACCTAACTCCAAAGAGTTTGGACAGCAGAAATAATGACACAGGTTTAAGGAGGTAAAAAATCCTTCCTGCTCTTTGATTAACTGGGCTTCTTGATGGAGTTAAGTGCAAACAGCTGCCTGGACTTCAACTGAAAAGCCTAAATCTAAACACTCAGTGTTTACATAACCCAAACTTCTAATCAGGCAGCTGGATAATCCACCCATTTAAAGTATCCCTAAGAGTTTCAGGGAAATGTGATTTTCTTACAGCTAAGCCAATCAACAACCACTTTAAAAAACTCTAGCTACCGAGTTACTACTTTGGAACAGCAGTCTCAGCGGGATGGGGTCACGACCCCGCAGTGAATCACAAAGCAATTTTGGTGGGATCCTTCCCCCTTTCTTTTTCCTTTTTCCTTCTTTTTCCTTTCTCTCTCCTTTTTT
>VXBJ01005137.1:1244155-1269375 GCA_013400055.1 Nycticryphes semicollaris
TTGAGCAGTACAAATCTGAATCTCTAATTTCCTCTGTATTCAGATGCTGCAAGGTAATAAATTAGCGAAAGAGAAAAGCATACAGCAGTGCTTACACACATGCTGGCATTTGCTCACAGTGCCTTAATCCAAAATCTCGTGAAATCCTGACCACATCCATCCGGAACCAAGAAACTTGGGAAAGGTAAAGTACAGTCAGCACCATCAGAATCCATAAATTCTTAGGGGAAAGAAGGGAAAGGGAAGCAGGTCCTAGGAATAAGAAGATTTTGCAGAAGACAAGACTATAGTATAGATAGTTACAGGATCACGTACGGGATTCAATAATTCTTAAATTTACTGACACATTTGCAGTGACTTTAACAGGCCATAAGACTCCATGTTTAGGGCTCTATCTCATCTCATGGCAGTGTTTTACCACCACAATTCATTATAAGGTCAGGCTCTCAGTTTTGCTTTTATATTTGGCTAAAATATTATCACCTTATTGCAGTTTATGATTACTTACCCATTATCCCAATGTTTGTCTTTCTTTTCCTAGTTTAGCTTTCAATTTTAGACATGCTAAAACAAATTACTTAATGCTCAAGACTGTAAGTAAAGTTGTATTTTTAAAAACTGATTAAATAAATTGAAAACAAGAAAAATATTTCATTTTTTCCAAGCAGGAAATAATCATATTAGAATACACAGTAATAAAATAAAAGGACTTGCTTTTAGACAGAGCTGATACAATTTGTCTTAGAGGAAATAAACTTCATTCAGTGTTTGTTGATTTTGTCAAGACCCCAGAAGATCAGGGGAGATACAGCACTGGAGATCCAACACCAGATCCAACACATAATCCCTTTCAGATTATATGCCAATTATTTTAATTCCTAGCCAAAAAGGTTTGGAAGGTTTGGGGTCAAACTCAAGAAAGACCTTTTTTTATTTTTAACTTTTAAGAATTGTTTATAAATATTGCAATGGCAGAAGGAATGTGGCAAATTTTAATCCAGCTCTGAATACACAGCAAAATATTTCATGTGCTTTTCAGTGACAGCACAGGTCCCTCTCAAATACTTTGGATATACTGATAGAAAAATGAAGAGCAGTAAACACTTGGCTTAACTTTTTGTTATTCAAGGTTTCCAAAATTTTTTCCTGTTTATGGATAGGTGTCCTTTCCACAAAGAAGCCCAGAAGAGAGAGCTTTTGCATTAATATCCCCTAACTCTGCTGTACTAGACCATCTGTAACAGACACACTGCTCATGAATTCCTCAGCCAGCCTCTCTTGCCTTTACTGAATGACCTAATAGCTGTTAGTGGACAGCACTGAGAACAAAAATATTTGATTTGATGATAGAAAAATTTCTCATCCATCATCTACTAAGAAGCCAGCTGTCTATCTGCTCTGTTCTTAGTTCTGCACAGGCTGCAATGCTTTCTTCCTTTGTTGAACAGCACAAAATGTTTTCATGAAGGACAACTACAACATATGTGTCCACTTTCCCCCTTGAACATCTTTTTAGTTAGGCATCTTTTAAGATAAAATTAGGCAGCTATTTATTTTCATTAAGAGTTTAGTTTGGCTTGCTTCCTAACAACTTTCCTGACAGCCAAAATAATAGAAGTATCACAATTTAAATAAATACATCTGTAGTATTTACTGTTGAGCAAGCAGCCAAGCCCAAATATTATCTAATAATTTTGAGAAATAAAACAAAATGTATTCACCAATATCCAGTTAATGCTGTAATTTGGGTTTTTCTCCTTGTCCTGTTATTTCTTAGCTGTGTTAACTTTGGACAACACATTCACTTTTCACTTGTCTGGTGACCAATAACTTGTTACAAAAAAAAGCTATCTTGCTTATGCTTCTGTACAATATCTAACCCACAAACAGCTCTACTTGAGACTGCAAATTTAGACACCAATGTGAGAAGTAATAGCAGTAACTCTGCAGAAAATGAGGTGCAGGATATCTAGGTGTTTTAAGACAGAAGCTTTCCAGCTCTCAAACTGGCAGGTTGACCCCAGGGCTAACATACAGCCCTGCTGTGTGCTTACAGCTGCTTCAGCCCCAACTAAATCAAGTTGTTCATACAGAGCTCCAAACCCTATTTAACTTCCCTGTATATCTCTGTATTCACAGCAGCATGTAAAGAGCCCCCAGCCAGGAGTATGGTGCTGAAGGAGATCCCATCTGCTCACGGACTCTCTGGCACCTTACACAGCTGCAATGCAAATACTGCTTTCATTCTGTAGCCATGTCCAAGAAAATTTACTTGAAGTATGAAAGGGATAAAGGGTAGTTATTCTGTATAGCAATTTTCTACAGTAAATTGCATATTCAGCATCAGCTTATCTTGTTAAAAAAATAGGGTTTTTTTTAAATAAAAAGAGTAAGAACCGTATTTAAAGATTCAAAACTCAGAATTTTTTTAAACAAGGTCTGCTTAAAGAAATTGGAAGGCCATTTTTTTCTGGGAGGATAATCTAATTTTATAGAATTGCAAGCACTTCTAGTAAATGTTTGCCTGTGTTTCTGCATAGATGAAAAGAAAATGGTTACAAAAATCAATGTCACAAACAACAAATTACACTGCCAACATTAGGTACAGCTTGCCTACAGTTTCAGTGGGTGACCCACAGTACTTCTGGGGGCCACAGAACCCAGACACTCTAAAAACAAGTGTGCCAAGCCACAGCCACAGANCCCGAAAAACTAAGGCAGAATTTTTATAACAGACAAAAGTACTATCAAACTATATCACATGCATAACATGTCTATGATGGAGTACTCTGAGCAACCAGTAACAACAATAAATGACAAAAGAACCAAACTATTTGATGTGCATAAAATGGTTTTTCACAAAATAGGAAATACCAGGTTTCTCACAGGGATTCAAATCTAAGCTATCTACTACCCAAAAGGACAACTAGCTACTGTCTGTCATCGGTGTGCTGCTAGAGGTTTATTACTCTGCTGACATCTCCATCTAGAAAAAACTGGTAAATTGTCTCAGGATGAGAGGCAACAGTGAGTGAAAAGGACTTGCTGTGATGTGGTGTGGTGGCAAGCAGGATTTTTTAGACATCTACACTTACTTTGTGATAAAATGCTTCTGAGATGGTGTCACTTCCCTCCCAGACAGCACAGCTTTTCTTAGCGCCTGATACTGAATCAGTGACCTTCTGTGAATCAGAGCTAATCTCAGGATATGTCACATCTGTAACAGGAGGAACAGCTGAGCAACACTTGTCCAGGCGTAATTGAGCCTCAAGCTTGCAGAGCAGGGCATGATTAATTGGCTGAAGGATTCCTGATAAAGAGGAAGAGGATAATGACCTGCCTGGGTCAATGGGTGGTGCTCTGCTTATCTGGAAGCATAGCAGGCATTAAAAGAAATGTTCCTGATCAAGGTCACAGAGAACGGTGACAGATTCTGTGTGAGTGTGAATTTGAGGCATTTCAAAATCACATTCCATAGACATGCACATGGGTAAGTGTACTTAGGAAGAGTATTTTAATGCCTTTTATGGTTCCAGTTCCACCATCATTATTCACATAAGTACTGCCACGAGCCTGATCTTGAAAAGATTTACTAATCAATTTTGCAAGTACTTCCATATAGACTTGGAAAATGTAAGCCTAAACCAAGGCATTTCTCGCTTGATTTTCATGTGGATATTCTAGTTTGTTTCAAGGTCGTTTAGAAGCAAATAGGCAATGCCCCCTTATTGGAAAAGCAGAAAGAGCCACTTGGAGCTACTTCTGGTGGCAACAGCAGTGGTGACACACACATGTGACTCTTGGCTCATGAGCTACTTTGGCTCTCTGGGACTGCTTAGGTAAGCTGAAAAGAGCAGGTATCATTTCTACTCTACATGTGGGCCCTCTCAGCAACCATTACAACCTCCTTGGTGCACTCTCAGTGAAGGGAAACAATATTTCTAAGGATGGACTTCAGAGCAAGTGCTGATTGTAGGTCTGTTGCAGTCTTGTGCTTCAGTCCACCAGGATGCCTTGTGCAGATAACTACATCTTGCACAATCAGTTTGCAGCAGCAAAGTTGCTGTAAATATCAGCTGGGGGAGTTCAGGTAAATTTAACAAAAAAACATGCTAACCATCGATTTAAAGTAACATAGCACCAGTCTGTTCTGCCATCCAGAGGACTCCCTGTGTCTTATGGACAGTGCATCTTCTGGTACCTCTCCCTCAACAGCCTAAACAAATTTGACTGCCCAGATGTAAATATCCCATGGAGTTCACAGTTGACTGAACTAACCAGATCTCTTCACAGGGAAGGCTAACTCTTCCCCTCTTTACTCTTTGGACAAACAACAAGTTGTTTAGTCAAATAGCTCTCACTCTCTCTTTCCTGGTTTGATAAGAATTCCATTTTATTCAAACAGCTTCGCAGTTTTTTCTCTTAAATTCTAAATATTCATAAAAGAGATTCTATGGGAGTTGAGCTCTTTACACTTCATGACTGCACTCCAGCTGCCTCTAGTCTAATGATGTTTTTTTCATCTGCCACACAGATTTTCATACACTGAAGTTACTGCTCAAATATACTGTTGCTTGTGGAAAATTGAGAGGATGGCAGTTTATTGGAAATAAGTGTGAAGTCCTACAGGGAGGAAAGTCACTCTTTGAAACTTCAGTCAGCATCACTTTATATAGGCCACACAAGAGAAGGTGTGGTGGGTCACCAGCTGACATATGCTCAGAAGAAATCAAAAGTCATACTGTTTTTGGCACAAATACAAATGGGCAAAGCATCAACTAGAACAGGCTTTTTAGTCTTTAATGGAAATGTTTCCACTTCAAACAACCACAACAAGTAGGAAAAATGAGCTTAAAAGTCATTCAGGACTGAAATTCAGGACATGAAAAGTAACAATGAAGAGTTTGCAACCTACAGCATTTTCATGCTTTTTATATTCCCTCTCCAGATAAATGTGACCATTCCAAGGAATTAACTGTATTCTGCTAATTGTATAAGCCAGGCAAATGGGAGCTCATAGTTTTACACAGTTGTCCCATCCCTTGACAGACCCATCTGGCAGCATGTATCTTCTGAGCAAATTGGGAATGGCCCAGTTGCCATGAGCAATCCTAAGCTCATACTGAGAAAAAAACAGAGTTCAAACTGGGCTGCCCTTAAACAATGTCATGAGTATTGCCCATCTCCAGAAAGAAAGGATTTGGCTACTTCCTGTTTCACTCAGAGAAGATTTATAGCTGATCATCATACAATAAGTGCTGGGTAAGGGTTATTAATCCTTCCAAACCCACTTCACATTAGTGACTAATCCAAACTTATTTGGTGCATAAATCACAGGGTACTAAAGCATTATGTTTTTCCTCCTCTTTGGCTGTAATTCTGAATCCTTGAGGGTGTTCTTTTACAACCCCCTAATCTATTTATGTGACTCCAAAACATGCTGAGTTGAATTCTAATTTATCATCTCAGTTCTTGCTCATGCAGCACTATCCCTCCCCCTAGCACCTAGCTTTCAAGTGTCACACTTTGTAGTGCACTGCCCTCTGATGAGTTCTCAATAATAGAGCTCAAATCCAGCTCTAAAAGCAGCTTCCCTGATGAAGCTCACTTAGTGCTACAGAGCACTACAGAGCCCTCATGTACCACTGAAACCCAAAGCTGGGAAGATTAACTCAGGGAATATGCAAGGTGGGATACAAATGGAAAACCTCAGCAGCATTTCTCTCTGAGTTTCCTTCTCATACAAATAGTTTCGCTCCATTAAAAATGCAAAACAGATTATAGACGCATTTTTCTTCGTGCTCTAAGGGCTATGGTGTTCTCTAAGTAGAAAGTGATGAAATGCACAGAATCGGTCTTCTCTTCCTCCCTTAGACATGGCCCTTTCACACTGAAACAACTCACGTGGCCAGAGCCATCCACAAGAGTAATACATTGGGACACTTCTCCCAGTGTATGTTTTAATTGTTTGTACAGCAGGGGATGTCTGTTACTACTCATTTACACAGCAGTATGCACAGGGATCCCTGATTTTGTATGATGAAACTAGATGCTGCTTTAACGTAGTTTCTTAAAACCTTATTATGTTTTTATGTCTTTTCTTACAGCTTCAGTACTTCTGTTGAGAAACCGAGTCTGGCCAAAACAGCACGTGTGAAACATAGGAGTTTCACGTTCTCAGAACCTTTTCATGAAGTCCTGAAGATTGCTAATATTCTGATGCTGTTATTTTAATTCATGTCAAACTATGCATAAAATGCACTGCCATAAATGAGGTCCTTCCTGCAGCAACTAGCTGCCACTCTTAGAAACTCATAAAAATGTACATAATTTGGCTTCCCATTAGAAGGTTGGCATTTATCATAAATACACTTTATCGTAAGAACAAGCCCTTCAGTTTCCTATGGAGGAACATTTGGTTTTTAATGTCTGAAAGTACTGTTACAATTCATCAATCTCTATACACAGAATACAATTATCAATTAATCCAGCCTACAACTCTGATTCAAAGATTTTATATTACAGAAAATTATGCCATGGATTCTTTCTAATATTAAGAATTGGTACATCTTCTTTTATGGTCTGTATTTGTCATGCCTTTGCTTCTATTTGAGCTCCATTAGACCAAGTAGGGCACTAATATAGAAACATTTTCTTTCTACCTTACTATCTATCCATTTTCTCTTAGACAAATCCGTTGAAGTATAGCTGCAAAAGCAACTCCTATTTTTTCACCACATATAACCAGTAGGAAGCCAACTGTCACTACTCACTGACAGCCAGGGGAGCTGTCTTCTGAAACAGCAGTATGAAACACACACTAGAAGCTGTTGCTAAGACTCCATGGCAAGATCCAGGTAGTCACAGTAGACTCCCTTTGTGAGCACTGGACAGAAAAGTACCTCAAGACAAAATTAATCTCACCCTAAAGCAGATATCTAAAATGGGTCCCTTCAAGATGCGTAGATGTGTTGCCGAGGGACATGGTTTAGCGGTAACCTGGCAGTGCTAGGTTAACAGTTGGACTTGGTGATCTTAAAAGTCTCTTCCAACGATTCTATTATTCTATCCTCAGAAATCCTCCTTGCTCATTATAACAGGATCCCAGGATAAGTAACACAGATGGAAATACTCAAACTGTAGCTATTTCCAGCAGTTTCCATCCAGGCACTGCACGTATATACCATCTACAATCTTCATTTGTCTAGAATAAAGAGACAAAGCCAGAGCCTACACAGAGTTTGAGAACTGGGAAGCCACCTGCACTTGGAGAAGGGACACGCTGGTCTTCCTAACACTTAGAATGGCAGACATCCAGGAAAAGTCTGGCTTTAGATTAACACCTCTCTCTTCTCTGCTATTTTTCATCTGTGGATCTCAAAGTATCTCACAAAGCAAATCACCGTTACTATTACTGCTTTACTTGTCCAAGGTCATCCAGAAATGCCGCTCAGTACCACATGAGCCGCACACTCTCCCCTAAATAAGCATTACAGTAATATTATCTACAGAAGTATGGAAATTTGGGATTCACACTAAAACTAAGTTTCTAAGATAAATGAAAATAAAATAAGAGCAATTATAAAAGTATGTTAAATAAGAAGTAATTTATCTGGACTGGTTTTTTAGGTATCTATCTTGAGATCTGCAGTGCAGAAATAACATCTCTCTGACATCACAAGTATGTACTTTGGTGCATTGAGAAAATCCTGCTGTTTATTTGGATCTTTTGAAGTCTAATATCAATATAGCTTCTTAGTCCCCAGAGTGTCTTCAAGGTCTGAGGCGTATTTTTAACTTCTGTACTTACTGACATTCCATTCACACTATTTGGCTGTTTTCCTCATCAGGGCTTCATTAGGTATCGCTCTGATTTTGGCACCACCAGGCTTACTTGCTTTACCATTTCCTAAATGTCTGCAAGAAGAGGTGTGGCTTACTATGCCAATTAGTTCACCCACACAAAAACTGTGTTAACTGAAGAGCTGAAGCTCTTCAAGTGCATTTTCCTATCCAAGCAATCTGCATAAACCAAGGAAATAATCAGTTACGGCAGGACTGATGCTCAGGCCAGTGTACACACCGTGTTTTCACATGCCTGGCTGCCCACGTGCCATAATACCTACAGGTTTTCACTGACTCTACTTCCACACAACAAGCTCACGCTCACCTCCAGGATTCAGCCACCCACAGTGCATCTACTCAGTCCCTAAAGTGCACACACCCACCATGGCAGGAAGTGGAAGCAGCAGGAGGGAGAAAGTCCATGGGGCAGCATGAAGCGGTACCTCTTTGTCAATGGCACAAGGAGAAGCAGCACTCTGCCATTCGCTTGCAGTGTACTGCATCCTCCTCAGAAATGTCCTCCTGCAGAGCTCAGAGTACACAAAGATTATTGTTTGATCCCACTTGAAACAATTTTAGCTGTACTCAAACAACAGACTCAAAGCTTAAATAATTCCTTAAAAAATACCTTTGTATCTGTCAATACTTTTTTTGCTGGATTTCTCAAATCATGGTGCCAAAAAAGGAAAAAAAAAAATTGAATCAAGGAATTTGATGGTTGGAAATGCCAACATTTTTTAGTCTGAATCCAGAACATTTTAGACAGCTTGTTATAAAACGGGGTGATGCAGGGGGAGGATAGAAAGTGCATAATTCATATTGTATACTAATGTTGGATTTCAAGGGTCCCACCTGCTAAGCAAGGGTAATGCCTGTCAAATAAAATGTCACCATTTGGTTTAAATAAAGCAAAGAAGATTCAGACCTTTCAGGGCCTGCTATTTTATGCTACCATTAGAAATCAAATGCAGCCAGGAGACAACAGCCCTTATTTAGTACTGTTTGAATCCTTTATGTTTCATACCTTGATGGTACATTGGATAGGAAGATTATGACCATGTGAAATTTTAATTCAGTCTCATTGGTAACAGTCTTGATGACAAATAACTTTTTTCTCAGCAAAATTCATCCCTCTGTATGACATCACTTCTAATATACCCATCCTGACACTGCATGGTAAAGTGTCAGACACTAGCAGGGGCTAGTCTTGGTGGAGGTCAGCACTGCCCGAGTCATTGCATGTTGTCCTTATGGAGCAAAATGCAAAGAAGAAAAGCCAGCTGGACACACCAACCAAGTTGGCAGGAGGACAGGATTTATTTTTTTCAGCTGACATAAGGAGATACTGAAACAAGAGCTTCCCAAATCTCTGCAGGTATGTCTGTGACTTTTCCATCATCAGTAGCCTGCTGCTTAGAGAAGCAGAGCATTAAGGTTTCTTTAAAGGAGTTTTAAAAGCCCCTCTGTTCACTTTCAACTATTCATCACAGTCATTTGAAGTTCTCTCTGCATCCTTCCTTCTTAATCACATCTGGTGCTGCATGTTAGTATGCTGCAACCATAAATAATGAAGGAATGATATGGAGATACTGGATGCTCTGTTCCAGTGTTCTCACAGCCAAGTATTCAATCAAATTCTTACATTTCCACTATAGTAAGAAAATAGAAGAAGGGGGTGGAGGTACAAAGTTCCCCATTCTAGCACACAGCTTTTAAACAGTACTTTATTAGCAGGGTCAGCAAGCACATAGGATAAAAAACAAATAGTATATTTTAGAAAGAGGATTTTCTCCCTCCACGTGTACATTCGCACTGAAAACTCCAGAAGAGATGAGATTTAGCAAAAGCATTTCAGGAAAGGATGATCTCTGTCAATAGTTGGTCTCCTGGCAAAATCTGGCATTTGCATCTCCTACATACAAGAGGCTGAAGTGGAAGAAGGCTGTTTTCAATTGCCTTTGCTCCAGATATACCATATAATGATGGTATATTGTCCCAACATGTGAACTTGTTACAAGGTTACACAGATATCAGATAGTGCTCTGCACTTTGGTGAACATTTCTGTGATACTCTGCCATTCTCAGTCTCTGCTATGCAAATATATCCTATTCCATGACTGATTTGTCTGATTATGCAAATTGGGAGGGAAACTGCAATCACTTTTGTAATTTTCCAAATGACAATTGAAATGGCATTAACAACATTAAGCCTGTTACCTTCTATTTTCATCTTCACCAGAAGCTCTTTCCTGCTCATGTACGAGTTTCTCTGGAAAAGAATCCTCTGAAAGTGGACACTTGAAGAAATTAGGTTCGGCCAGTGGTCAATAAATGATTCCTTAAATGCACAGTTATGGAAGATGGCATTTCCAGTGGTGTAGGTAAACTGTACAAGTACGAGCACCTCAATGTCTAGAAGGGAGCTGTGAAAACTACATTAATCTTCTTTCAAAACTCTCTTCCCCATACACTTAGGGTGAAAAAACCCTAATAAATAAATACATTAGGGGCTATCTTCTCTGTAAAAGCTATTTTTGGTTTATTATTAAGGGTAAATAAATTTATTCTGTGTATTTTCTGATGATGTTTCTGAGTTCTAGTGTCTTAAGGACAAGTACCACTGCAGAATTTACGTGCTGGTGAGAACTAACCACAGAAAAATGTTCCAGTTCTATGATTCACAACCCCATATAAACCAGGTCTCACACACAGCTTAAAAGAAATGAATCTCAAGAGCTTGTCATCACTTCCCAGGGAAATAATGAGAAATTTTTTCAATGGTCTCAGTGGACATTAGGCCTTTAGCTTGCTTGACCACTCATCTTCATTTCTCAACTTTGTTCTACTGAATACCATTTTTAAAACGTTACTTGCATCCGCATATAGGAAGTTGCCTGTACACTCAGACAGCAAATGGAATACATGAAATTCAAGAAAAAGGAAAAAGCCCTAGTAATCTAAGGCAGTAAAGCATTTGGAGTGCCTCCTAGCAAGGAGTCACTCAAGGGTTAAATTGGACTACAGTGAAAGAAATCACTGGTGAAGGGTTCATTTATTTACATTCTCTTTTGAGGAGTCTACAAAGACATACATCAACAGAAACAAACCATTTTAGTACATTCATTGACTGAACATCCATCAGTGAATGTGATCTATGCCAGCATGTCTTAGGAGTGACAAGATATTATTATTGCAGTGCCAAAGGAGGAGGGGGGCAGGGGAATGAACAAAAGGGAGTGCTGATCCTTGCCTTAACAATGAGCTCCTATTCTCTGTCCTTGCACCTGAGTTCCAAAGCTTCGAAACCAAGGAACTTTTTTCATTGTCCACTAACAGAAAAGCTGTGGTTTTCTTCACGCCTGGTGGTATACTAGTCCTTGGTGGTGTCCTACCCTATTTCCTTAAAAGGAACCCTTCCCTCTCATAGCACCTCTTGACTACTGTATCACCTCTGCTAAATAAATGACATCATCTCACTCGTCAACCACATGCAGCTTTACTCCTTCCCCCTTCCTTCCCACTGTTTGCACTCACTCTTTCATTTTTTTAAGCACCTAACCCCCTATTAATCCACCAGACAGAACAAAAGATCCATTTGTGGGAGACAGATATTAGAGCTGTAAATACTCAATCTCTCTGTGAAACACCTGTTTCATTCACATAACCAGAAGAAAAAAACAGAAAGCAGGAAAAACTGCTGGTGGAAATGGAGCTGGGAGAAAGCTCTTAGTGTGATGAGAGTTACCAAACTTTGGATGGTGGTCTTCTTGCCTTCTTCAATCAGTTGTGCAGAAAACATACACAGCATCTACAACACCAAACTCACACACCTGTGACACTGGGAGGCTTATTATTGACCATTTCAACACTTAACAGTGTGATATGCAAACTACTTAACAGAAATATTTTCTGCATTTATTCTTTATTATTTTTTCCTTTGCCTGAAATTTAAATAAAAACGGCTTATGCCATCTCAAAATTGGAAATATTTCAACCAGTTCCATTTCTGAAACATTCTCAGCATCAAACCTAGACCTTTCCATTGTCCCAGGTTTTGGGGTTTTTTTCTTCCAACAGCACCAAACATCTGTCTCAATTTTGAAAAATGAGTACTTCAAGAGGGCATGAACATGGCTTTAAACTTTGATAATCATTTTGGTCAGTTATATAAATGTAACACCAGCCTTCATGTACATAAACATGTATAGAAACGGTCAGTAACTAGGTGGCTGTTGGATTTATCTTCTGTGAATACAAAGGTAAGTGACAACATGCAACAAAAATACCAAGTGGCATAGCATGGCTCTGAGTCATTCTCTCTCTTTCATGAAATGAGAGAAAATTATATACCAAACAGATTGTATAAGCACCACAGGCAATAACTAAAGCTGGAAGAAGGCCAAGCTACATTAATAGCTGCTATTTGATCTAGTTCAAGATCCCCAAACACCCAAGACCTGATGAAGTCAGTGGAAAGGCTCCTATCAATTTCAAGAAGTGCTGTACTGGGCCCAACAGGATTGGCAAACAATAGTTCATGAAACAAAGACTAGAGTTGACGCTACAGCAATTAAGTTCATCACCATGCTGGAAAGCGGGCTGTGGTAATACTCCCAGTAACCGTATTTCAAGATGGATCAGCTTTTCCTCTTTCCAGAGGAACCTGGCCTCTTGAGTACTTTTAAGCCTGTGAAATCAATGGGATTACTCAAGGAATAACGCACCACAGAAACTGAATGTTTATGGTAAATCTGCCACAGTGATTCCTAATATACTGTGATCCAAGAATTCTGAATAAAACATCAGCAATGCAAAGACAGATCTTCAGCTGATATAAATAAGCTGTTTCCATTTCAAGGCAATGGAGCTGCAACAATTTGCAACTAACAAAACCATACCTTACCATTTTCAAAATTAAAATAACTTTTGCAGTATTTACAGCTTAGAACAGACCTTTGCTTTTATTTTCTTACTGTATAATAATGGCTCATTATTTGTAAAATAATACACCAGTTCTGTTGCCTCAAAGTGCTTTTTTTTTCTTATCACACAACTGTAGGCATTATAAGAAATTATTTAGATTCCAGTTGATTTCTTTTAAGTTCCAGTGCTTATACATTAGTAACAGCCTTAAGAAGTCCCCATAGGAAATGAAGCATGTATTACATAAGCAAGGATATACCCAAGAATAATATAAAACACACCTTTTCTCCTCTTTTCTAAATGCTTTTGGAACTGTTAACACAGAGAAACAAACACATATATGTGCGTGCATGTAATGAGTATATGTGTATGCAGACACAGAGCAGCATCTATCTACTTATGTCGTTACAGTAATAGTCATTCTTTCATACAGCTCATCAATAGTAGGTTTTACTCACCTGATGGGCAACTTGCCATTGGGGCCATCCTGTCTGTCAGCACACCTTATCTGCTATCATACTTTGCTTCAGATCCAGAGTTACAAGTAAGAAAAAGTTGGATATCTGTCTCCTCCTAAACACAATAAAATTAAAGCTGTAATTAGCAGCCTGCCCTGGACAACCAGGTTACATTCCACTCCACATGTAGGGCCCGTGCAGAAGTGACGGGCCCCCATGGACCATATGTGAGCCAGAAGGAAAATGTTAGCCCTGATGTGTTCAAACTCAGAACCAGGCTAAAAATAAATGAGAGCTAAGCCCATCTTTCCTTCAGGAGACAGAATTATAGAAAGTAGATTACCCTTGGGTGTCTCCAAAATTCCCACAAAATAGACCAGTATGAGGGAATTTGGTTCCAGAAAAATGAACACACATAAAGTATTTTCCTATTGATATGGACTAGTTCCATTAAGGTAAAAATGGTGAACAAAAACAAACCCGACAAAATATTATTACCTTTCTAAATAGGAGATTACAATAATTCCCCCCAAACTGAAGGAATTTATTAAAAGTACTTCAAATGTTATTAATTCTGTTAATTCTGCAATATACTGTATACAGCTCTTGCCCTGTGGTGGGGCTGCTGGAACTGGCCGAAACCGGCTGTAACCGGCTGTGCCCAGCAGAGGCAGCCCCCACCTCTCCCCACTGTCGCACCCACAGCTGGTCAGGGACCAGAGGTCCTGCCCTGCAAAAAATAAGAGAAATCAGCCACAAATGGGTCTTGATGATTTTCCAAGAACCCAGGGCTCCCAGCATTGACTGAAAACCACCCGTCGGGCCTTATCACAGGCCATCTGCTCCATGTCCCTCACCTTCACCCTACAGGCCCCAGCCTGGTGCTCCAAAGGTACTCCTGAGACCTGGCAGCCCAGGAAACAAAGCAATATTGAAATTCTAGCAGAAATGTAGGTTCAGTGATGCCACTTCTCAGCCTACAGTGATCATCCATCTTAATTAACCAAACTCAAGTAAGGGCCTATGTGAAATGAATAAGCAACACGCACACATACTCTCGTTAGAGTATCTGCGCTTCAGCTGACGGATCTGTCATTAACACAAACATACTTTAGCTCTGCTTATAATTGAAACCTTACTTCTGGCCAGCCATTTGGCTGGGGCAGCCAGGAGAACTACTTTTTCCATGTTCACAAACATCTCCACTAGTCCTTGGTGTCACCACCTGATTAGATCTCTGGCACCGCTGGCTTCTCTTTGGCAACCAGGAGAGCATCATCTCACCGAGTCCGCGAGCCTGCGTTAAAACTTGGACTTGTGGCTGAAGGCAGAAGAGAAAGAATGGCAGATGTCCCGTGTAACAAACTCACTTTTCTGCAAATAAGCTGATGTTTCATTAGCAAAAAGGATCAATCAAGAACACAGGCTACCTGAAGCTATGGTTCCTTCCAAAACTTACCTACACATTAAAAGTGATATAAAAAACAGATAAAGTTCCTGTTTCACAAAACCCTCCTTGAGCTGATTGAGTTTAGTTGCTGAGCTCTAACAGAGAATGTATGAACACTACACAAGTTCACAACTTGGCCAGACTAAGCCAGGCACATGGGAGGCAAAAGGTCCACCCCAGAGTCCTGATTTCCAGCCCTTTTTACGGCTTTTCTCTGAAACATCTGTAACATATTTCAATGTAAGCAAAATAATGTATTCTACCCTGTGCTCAGTCTCAGAAAGTGCTGAAGCGCTTCTGCCGATCATTTCCAGAGAAATTCAGCCTGAAGCAGACCTCAGCATGTACGATTTCAGCATGCATGGTAAAAGTTTAACAACATTAGAGGTTGCCACAATGGAAGTTGTTGGGCATCACTGGTTTCACTTATAATAATGAAACTCATTTGAAAGCTAGGAGCAGTTTGATGCAGTAGTTTTACATAATAAATACCATTTTTTTGAAACCAAATTGCTATACAGAAATGGACTTCAACTAAACGTTTTAACTTTCTTACTTAATCATGCCTCATGTGTTTTATTGTCACTGTATCACCGTATTTCATTGTTTCAATTTATACATATATTACATGAAAGCAAATGTTAATATATACCACATGTGCATACTGTTATACCGTATTCAGTATTATACTGTTAGACTATACTATATGATAATATAAAACCAGTATTATCAAATGGCAAATTTTCAAATTTCAGAATCAAAATGTTTTGACGCCTGCAAAGTGAAACTTCTCAGAATATCCCCTGAACAGCGAATGCCCAACTCACTCCAAACTCAGTGAGCACCTGATATCCTAACAAGGTATGCAAACTCATTCAAAGTTTACTTCAACAGAGAAAGTTCTAGTTTCCAGCCAATTCTACCAACAACACGTAACAACTAAATGACCACTTTGAGACTTGAGGTCTTGAGTGCTTGAGGAAATAGAATGTCAGTATCTGTGAAAATGAGCTATCTGATCAATGAGAAACAAAATTGGATTTTCTTCCTCTAAGATTAAAAATTGTGAGGTTTTTCTTGGTTTTTCTATAATACAAAACAACTTTGGCCAGAAAAAAAGGATTTAATTAGCAATGTGACCACTGAGCAGTTTGTACCTGTGTTCTTGCCGTTCATCTGGATGATTTGCAGAACTTATTGAAGCTTTGCAGCTTATGTAGTGTGTCATATACAAATGCAGAGCAACCATAAGAGTAAGCTGGAAAGCTTTCCTTGGTTTGTTGTTAAACACTAGCTGGTGCCTCCTCACATATCTACAGCCTTCCACAAGGTTCTCATTGCTGACTCTATCCCCATTGCAAATCTCCCATCATCTAAGAAGACAGATTCATAAAATACAAACCATGGCCACAAAACTAAGACCCAAAGCTTATTACAAGACATGCAGGTTTCAGGTGAAAATCAAACATCCTCAGAGGGTTAGCCAGAAACCTGGTTTTGTGAAGCACATCTAAAGGTCATAATGGAGTGGAAAGAGGCTGGGGACATTACAGGAGTTGACTGAGAGCACCGCCACCTATGGTGCAGCAGAAATTGGCCTGGCTTTATCTTGACCTTCTGTTCCAATGAGTTCTTAGATTTTCTCATGTCTGTCACCCACACTGCATAGACAAGTCTGCTCCTCCTGGCCCACTCCTTATGCCATGGTGTCAATAGCAACAGCATAAGGCAGGAACCATCTCTAACTGATTTTTTTAACACAATGAGTATCTTGGAGTGCTTCACTACTGTAAACCACAGCTAATGGAAAGCACCCTGCTATCTTGAGCATGCTGTTGATCAGGCCTTAATACCACATTAATGCAAGCCCGTGAAGATATATTTTGATCCAAACTCATAATGAAATACAGAGCCTACATTTGAGTATTAGTGAAAGGTAATAATGCATGTATAAATGTACATAAGTACATTTATTACTTTAACATTTTACAGACGTCTCCCTTATGTAAATATACATTGGATGTTCTGTGTAGTTTATTCACGGCAGGTTATTCCATACACAGCTCCATGCAGTGCCTGCTGGTAACATTCACTGCTCCTGCTAACAATTCACGAACTAAGCAATTATCTGCATATTCTCCTCCAGGCTGCTAACAAGGTCCTCCAGTGCTCATTCTTCTATTATTACCACACAGCCAGTTCCCTGTAGAGTTTAAAAAATAGTAATAATAATCTGGGAGAAAATAAAAGCCATATGGGACAGCTCTGCTGCTGGCATGGATCATCCTAACTCCACTACAGTCAGTGGGCCAGATCTTGACATTGTGTAAATGGTCATAATGCCAATGAAACCAAAGCTCTTTTCCAAGGTCCAGCCTACCAACACCCTACTTCCCTACTCAAACTCCCTTTTTTTCATCTACTATCAAGAACTAGAGTCTGTCCAATCCTCTAGGCTGGCAGGTATGGTTATTAGCACAAGACTGTGGTCATGTTGGCACAAACTTCTATCTGCAACTGATTTTGTAAACACTTCCTTGGAGGTGCAGCTCCTCTCTCCGGCTTTTTAGCTAGCTGAGAATTATCTATTCTAAGCTGCATCTGCTCCATCAGCTGCAAATAGAGACAGAGACCTACAGCTCTTTGGACTCCTTTGTCAGATGGCTTCTCCCTTCCAGGTAAATAGCTCAATACTGAAATCTCCTTTTCATCACTTCCTACATGATTGCTACATGTCTCCTCGTTTGTCTTTAAGGCTTTCCACAGACAGACCTGTTGTCCACTTCTGCTGGAGAATAGTTTATATTAGTGATTCCCTATGTATTGGGGTGGTAGACATGGTCTTAACTTCTCATAGGCTGCTGTTTCAGAAACGTTAATAAACCGGAGTGAACAACAGTCTAAAAAAAGAAAATAAAAAATTTAACAGGCCAGTATTTTTACCCCCTTCTGCTTTCTAAGAAAGGCAAAATAAAAACCAAACATGCAGTGGTCCAAACTGGAGTGCACACATAGCTCTCCCCAAGAATGCTTCCCTGTTAACTCCGTGTTTGTCTGTATTACCTATGAACCAACATGGTTTCAATTTAGCTTTTTATTAATCTTGCGCATTTCTTTCAACTGCTATTTTAAAAATAGAACCTTCATGTTGAACATTTTAATAGCATTAAGTTTCAAAGGCAACAAGCTGCTGTACTGACTTTTTTTCCAAAAACTTTATTGCCAGATGTAAGTATGTGTGACTATTGATATTCTTTGTTTTCCTACAGATTTCTCTTTTCCTTATTAAACAAGCAGCTCCATGAAAGTTTAGTGAGGTCCATGAGAAATCACTAGTCACCAGCATACAAATCCATCTCCCTTAACTTCAGGCAGTTCACTAAACTGCTTAAATTAGGGCTTTACCTACGCTGAACTCCCCCTACAGTCAGTAGAAACAACTACGGGACCATAAAAAATGGGTACTTGAATCCCATCTAAATTTCTGAATTGCTTTCTGGAAGTAACTACTTTTTCTTCTTCACTGATTTCAGATGGCTCCCAGGCCCACAGAGGAAATAGGTCTCCAACTTAAACAATGAATTAAGAATCTGTTGACAACTGGGATGAATCCAGACTCTGGGGTCCTCGGCAGTACTAGCAAACAAGGAAAGGACTTGGCAGGAGCATGTTTTAGTTTCTAGTCCATGTATATAATTTTAAGTAAAGATAATGACTATACTGCAGTTGCAGTAGACTACATCATCTAAATTACAGTTTCAATAGTCCTTGGGTAAGATCGAAAGCCAAATACAGTCAACAGAAACACAACTAACGTTTTGGTATGTTTTGTTGCACATCAGCTTTTTGTACAGCTCTGCTCAGCTCTCTCTCCCTCACAGAGAAAACCTAATGAAACAGTGCCACAGAAGCCACTGGTAACTTAGCCATTGATGTCATAAAGAACAGGATCAAATTCTTCATGAGTGGAGACAATTCTGCTAAGAAAAATGGGTATTAGCTTCCATGGGAAAATACAGGCATGTAAAAAAAAAGCAGTGAATTCCCACCCATCATTTTTACGTCTGGGGAGATGGCAGTGGATAGTACTGACCCCAGGGAACTGAAGGAAATCTTCACATACAGCTGCTAAATACTAACTGGATGATCAGTGATCAACTAATGATAACATTTTATTAGCAGTTGAAGAGATTCCTTCCCACCCACATCTGATAGTTCCCACCTCTTCAAAGAGGCTGCAGCCACACAAGCAGTGGAATAAGCATCCAGCACAGCTTCTTCCACCGGCAGCAGCTCTGCTCCAAGGCTCTGGCCCTTCCCCCATCACCTCCAATAACTCATTCCCACCACCCTGCCAGGCGTTTCCGTTCCTTTCCTCCTGCTAAATGCCAAATCAGCTGTTTATGTAGCTGTGCTCTGAGGGAGCAGAAATTTCCAGTGAGGAGATGGGAGCAATAACCTTGGTTTCTAACAGTGTTTTCCAACAGTTACCAGGGGTCCTTACAAGGTAAAATAAACAACCCTGATCTCTAACTGTACAGCTTCCCTAATACACGATGGGGACAGGTAAAGAGAGCATTAAAAGGCAGATTCTTTCTAGCATATGGGAAAAAAGCACCTAATGGGACTGATCCAAAGCCTGCTGGAAATCAGTAAGTGGACTCCCACTAACTTCAGTGAGCTTTGGATCTGCTCTACAAAGCCAGCCAGCTGCAAAAGCTGCTAGAGTCAAAGGAAAATATGCTACAAAGGAACGGTGGCCTTGTGGTTGAGGTACTGGCATGGTTTCAAGAGACTTGGATTCAGTCTTCAGCTCTACCATTCCTGACCCTGTGAAATAATTTCATTTCTCTGCACGTCAGCTTCCCTTTCCTAAGTCTAGGTATGGAACCTAACATGCTCAAGTGTGGAGAAATTATGGGCCATCTGAGGCAGGAGACAAATGCATGGAAATACTTCCCAGCACCATCTCGGTGGGTGTAACTCTTTCTCTACCCTGCTACGGGCCCAATAAGGTCTGTTACCCCCATAACAGGGTATGAAAGTGAGTGTCAAACCAGTATCCTTCTTTACTTCAAGATCACTGAGCGCACCTGGGAGCCACGACTACAGGTTTTATCAACATATCCTTACTTAGCTGGCTGGACAATGAGACACATGGCTAATGCAACACAGAGCTCAGTGCAGTTGAGCCAGACCTTGGTACCACATGCTGAGCTCCAAGATCCCGTGCTTGTATTAATACCAATACCCAAGAGACTTGATGTAAAGATAGTTTGAGCATGTTTACATGAGCTGCAGCTCACAACAGCGCAGGCACAGCTGTGTGACTCCAACCCAGCCAAGCAGATGAGCATTTATCTCTCTCTTAAATATGTGGACAGACCTATAAAAGTCAAGGTAATGCAAACATAATTGCTCTCCTGGACTGGAGGCCTAGGAGAGGTAAGCTGTGTTTTCACAGAGATTCAAGGAAGCCTGTCAGTCTTAACATTATTTACACACTTGCTCAGAATATCTTCCTACGAACAGCTGAGGCTTCTGGCAGCCAAATGCAAACCATCTATTGTAATACTATTTTTCTGTTGTAGGAAACAAACTCTTCCAAGCAGAAGAAATTCTTTAAAAAATAATCCAAGCAAAGGCACAAATTAAGCTACAGAAATTAAATACTGAAATAATTTTTACAGCATAGCAAGATCAAACTGCAAACAAGCTGCAAAAGCCATTACTAATTCAACATTCCATTATTCCTTTTTTCCAAAGTGTGATTCTTTTCTTCAAGCCAAGCATACTTTGCTGGGACCAAACCTTCACATTAGATTTCCTGTGCTGTGGATTTGATGAGATAAAGCAGTTACTTAGGATCAAAAAATCACTTCATTAAAGCAGTCCGTTCATAAATATTCTCAACAGCAATTAACATCCTAGTGTAAGGAACTCATTTCGTACCACAGTCATCACTTGGGCAAGACCTCCCTTCTAACACCACGACTGCAGGAGAGGATCTTAATTTTGAAGAAAAGAAAGAAGCCATCCTGGCTCTCGCCATCACCTCCATGTTACCTATTTTGGTTCTACTAGGCAGGAAAAAGCAGCCAAATGTTGGACAAAGCTGCTCTCTCTCAATTCTTGAGCCATGTGAGAAATGGACCATTTTTCAGTTGGTTTTCCAGCTGTCTCTCAAGACTCTGGGCAACCAGGATAATTTTACAGTATTTCTTCTCAGCAGAGTGAATGAAATTGCTGGTGTCACCCTGGATCCAGGCTGCTCCAAATGCATTTACTCATCCTTGCAGTACCAGCAGTTTAGGATAATGCTATTCTCACTCTTGGTAGGTGGAAGAGATAGATAGAAAGTCTAGTTAAAAAAATTGAAGTCTTTTTTCATATCCCTTTGCCTCATGTAAGGGCCTGTCTAGGGAGCATAGCAGCACACTGACTGGTAGCGTATTAGTCAGTCCAAATACATCTCTCAAGGCTGTACAAAATTGCAGTCAGTGTGGTCCCTGGTGAGCAAAGATCTAAAACAGAAACTCAAGATGTATTAGAAAATGTTACTTTGTGGTTTTGTCCGCAGATATTAAACAGATATATGTCATTAAGATGCAGTATAATCCTCTGTTTTAACAGGAATACACAGGCACCATTTTGAAATTGTTACACTAAAAGACAATATGTAATATTCTTTTAAAAAACCCAACTTTAGCCCTGCTCTTGTTGAAATGAGCATTTTCATCTCTTTTGAGTAACTCAGTATTACAATACACTAAAAAATACAGTATGCTCGAACAGAAAATGAGCTAAGCATCGGGATTCAATAATTTATTTCAAATCAGTGTTAGCCTACCAATTAAATTACTTCTGAATACTTTATGGGGCTGTAACCTTATAAACAAATCTATGAATAATCATAAAGGTGCAATTCTTTAAGATATTTCCATCTGTGAAAAGATCCTCCATTTCTGTAGGGAAAATCATCTCCTTGCCATTCAGAAGAAGGAGCTAAATAAATGTGCGCATATGAACTGATTATAAAAAGCCTACTGAACTGGAGTAACAATAATGCCTCAGTCTTGAAAACATAGAAAGTAAATGCAATTTTACATTAAAGATCTGAAAACAAACTCAAGGCTAATATTTTCCGGGGGAAAAAAAACTTTGATCTCTTTTTCTTTCCGGGGGGGAGCCAATATCAACATGAGTGATTTTGTACTATATTCAGGAGTCTTTATGTGGGTTAATAATGTTAAAGTTATTCCACTGCTTTTTCAAACTTTTCTGGAATCAGCTCCTTGGTGAAACAGGGCCCTATTGAAGACTCTTGAATTTGCATAGCATGTGCAAGACATTTAGATTTATATTCCATGTTAGGCTTGCGTGTTTAGAGTTTACCCAGGCATGTGCAATTCATTGGCTGTATTGTTATCTTCACAATGAACAAGCACACTCACTTCATCTGCAAGAAATACAGCTTTAAATGTAGAAAATTAAATTTCCATGAGAAAATGTGTTCCATGAAAATTTCCATCAATAGAGACTTAGCTCAAACATACTGAGGTCAAAATACTTTGATTTCAGCCTACCTGAGTAATGTGTGACTTAAGTAGCAAACCATAAGATCATTTGAAAATGACTACTTTGAAAGTGCTCCTGTAAGGACAATTACTCACATTACAATTCTCCCTCTAAAAGCCTCCAATTGTCAGGATCCTGTTGTGTTCAGTGATGAATTTACCCACAGCAACTGGCAAATTCTGCCTTGAAGGCTTTACCAATTCAATAGGTAAAGGAATCATAAGCACCATGAAAACACAGAGAATGGTAAACATAGAGCTGAAAAATGGAACCCACTGAAATACAGACACCAGTAACCACAGAAAGGAGCCATCCCCTCAGTTTACACTCAAATCAGACCCTGAGCCCTGTGTCAGTGATGTGGCCCACAGTCAGGCCTCTTGCTAGCTGGGAAAGCAACACAGTCTGTTATGCAAACCATCAAGGGCAGCAGCAACGTACTTCCCACTGTCTCTGTTGCAGTGTTTCCCCGGAAATTTTAGCATTGAAGACAAAAAGGAATCTAAAAAATACGTAGTCAATGGGTTTGATTTGACATTTGTGAGACACCGTAGTTCATTTCTCACTTGCCATCAGCATCAGCGTGACACCAACATTGGTGTTACCTTATGTGGTTTTCCAGTCTTCATAAGTAGGAATTCTGGGACAGGGCAAAGCTGCCAGCACAATCAAAGCACCATCCTATGGCAGATAACTAAAAGAGTTTGACTGTTATGGCTTTGAAAGGCAGAAGGAGTGTAGCTGCTGTCACCATGTATGTCAGAGGGTTGCCCAGCAGAAAGGAGATCCACTCAAGCTAAAGAACAACCTTGGCTCAAGAACAAAGCAGCATATACAGCCGTGAATTAATTTGGGCAAAAAATTAGAAGAAGGTGAGTCACTAGAAGAGCATGCCAAAGGGAACTGTGAGGACAAAGAGATCTGACAATCAGTGATGGAGGTTTAAAAAGTTTATGGAAGTGATTTTATGGTGTAGAGCCTATGATAGCAGAAGGCTGGATTTATGTCTCAGCAGGTCTCATCTACTTCTTCTATTCCCTGTTTCCTTCCAAATCCGTGATCGTGAACCATTACACTGAACAAAGGATTTGCCAAGAGGATCAGCCCAACTACTGCAGAACACATGTACTTTCTGCAGGGCAAGAGAGAGGAATTCATGGATCATAAAGTACTGACTACTGTGCGCTTTTCATTTTCATTTCTTTCATTAAGAACTTAGTATTTTTTTCTTACTGTTTCATTAAACCATAAAACTTTCCTTCAGGCCATTGGCCTTTTCTTCTCAGAGAGGTGACTAATTTGGCTGTGGAGCTGGTGGTCCAGAGGAGAAAAATATGCATCTCTTAAGAAGATACGGGAGATGTGCGTTGCAGCATGCTTTGTAACTGCTTCTGTCTTTACTGAAGAGTTGTATACACCAAATAAGATTAGAAGACTAGATCAAAATGGATATATATTGAGACAGATTATGATGGGATATATAACATATAAATGTAAAACAAAGGTAACACATCAGTTCTAAACTACTGCCAGTTTGGATCCAAGTGAAACTGTGCTTGCTCAGATGGAGAAGTCAGAGATTTTAATATCATAAGCATTTCAGATGTTCAGCTTCCAGTGAAAAATCAGGAAGCAGCTTTACCTTCAAAACCACAGTCTGTCATCAATATACATAACAGTATTAAAGAATCAGGGGGGCTACTACTGGCTGCTCAAGTCTTAGATGGGCATACACTTCGCTGGGTAAAGAACTGGCTGGATTGCCAGGCTCAAAGGGTTGTGGTGAATGGAGTTAAGTCCAGTTGGAGGCTAGTGGTGTTCTCCAGGGGTCAGTATTGGGGCCTATGCTTTTTAATATCTTAATCAATGATCTGGACGAGGGAACTGAGTGCACCTTCAGTAAGTTTGCAGATGACACTAAATTAGGTTGGAGTGTTGACCTGCTTGAGGGTAGAAAGGCTTTGCAGAAGGATCTGGACAGGCTGGATCGATGGGATGAGGTTCAATAAGGCCAAGGGCCGGGTCCTGCACTTGGGTCACACAACCCAATTCAGTGCTACAGGCCTGGGGAAGAGTGTCTGGAGAGCTGCCTGGAAGAACAGGACCTGGGAGTGTTGGTCGACAGATGGCTGAAAATGAGCCAGCAGTGTGCCCAGGTAGGCAAGAAGGCCAACAGCATCCTGGCTTGCATGAGCAATAGCGTGGCCAGCAGGACTAGGGAAGTGACTGTACCTCTGAACTCAGCACTGGTGAGGCTGCACCTCAAGTACTGTGTCCAGTTTTGGGACTCTCACTATTGATGTACTGGAGAGTGTTCAGAGAAGGGCAATGAAGCTGGTGAGGGGTCTGAAGAACAAGTCTTATGAGGAGAAACTGAGGGAACTAGGATTGTTTAGCCTGCTAAAAAGGAGGCAGAGGGGAGACCTTATCGCTCTCTACAGATACCTGAAAGAAGGTTGTAGCGAGGGGGAAGTCTGTCACTTCTCCCAGGTAACAGGACAAGAGGAAATGGCCTCAAGTTGTGTCAGGGGAGGTTTAGATCAGATATTAGGAAAGATTTCTTCACTGAAAGGGTTGCCAAGCTTTGGAACAGGAGGCTGCCCAGGGAAGTGGTTGAATCACCATCCCTGGAGGTGTAGATGTGTTGCTGAGGGACATGGTTTAGTTGTAAGTCGGTTAATGATTGGACTTGATGATCTTAAAGATCTCTTCCAACCATAATGATTCTATGATTCTACTTGGTCCTTCATTCACTGCAAAATCCCTCCAGATCCACTATTTGCGCATAAGTCACTTGCATCATGCTGAGCAGTTCTGTGAATAAGAGACTGTGTGATTATATTCCAACTATGCAAAATAAATCAGAAGGAAGGATACGGGAATAGATATGCTTGTTCTGACAGATTTGGACTACAGGGGAAGGTGGTAGCTCTGCATCCAAGGGGGCTGCCACCATGCCGTGTATG
>VXBJ01005146.1:8147-30351 GCA_013400055.1 Nycticryphes semicollaris
AAAAAAAAGAGAAAGGTGCTCTTCCGCAGTAAATCTCTATTCGGTTCCACAGAAATTTTAAGCTATTTTCTGCAATATAAAGGTAGATGTTGCAACTTTCTAGACTGGAAAGGTTGGACCCAAAACACTTGGAAAAAAAGACACAACAGCACAAAGCTGTTATGTGATCTTCAATGTATTGCATTGGGCAGTGCAGAGAAAAAGTAGGGAGAGGCTCGCTATGTCCCCGAGAAAATCAGTGCTGCCTTGAGACTAATAAAAATTCCAGAGAGAATTGAACTCTAAGTAACTGGAGGCAGAGTTTATCTGTTCTGCTTTTTAACACCTACTACAGTGAAGGCCTGGCAACTGCTTTTAAGCGCTTGTGTATTTAGATAATGCTAATGTACCACAACAGACTTTCAATACTCGACAATAATTTATTTCAGTGTGTAAAAAAACCAAGCAGACAAACATTCTTTTTAAGAATATTATAACTTATTTATTTTAATGAGTGTTTTAAATGCTTGCAAGATATGACATCAGTTTTGTTTTATTTTTCTCTTCAAACTTGCTAGAAAAAATGGAAAAGGGGAAGAGACTGGTGAAAAGGGAAAAGTGTATGGAAAACCTGAAATGAAACACAATGTACCTTTAGACTGGGCATTTATATCATGTGAAGAACTGCTGCTGTATTTAGTTTCAATTGAATGCAAGATGAGAGAAGCATGTTTTTTGGCTGAAATTTAAGACAGAAACTCGAAAAAAAAAGCGCTTTTATGAATTAGATGCCCAAATACTATGTTGAATCATGCAGACTTAAATCTTCCTAATTTTGTCTCCAGATATTTGACTGACTTCTCAAAAATAGGAATTGAATTCTTACCTTTTCCTAGCTTCTTTATTTTTTTTTTTTTAATTATTTTGGTTTTTAACTATGACAAGCATAACGACTTTTTTGAGGTTTGTTGGAGCTTGGGCCATTTTTTTGAAAGGCTCTGTTTGGGTACTTGGAAAACATCAGTTCATGTCTTGGCCATGGGTTTTCCTGTGTAGCCTCAAACACATCACATACGCTAGTGTATGCTGTAGTGTCTTTTGCAAGATTTAATGTGAGATCTATGACTTGCATAATGTACTGGGAAATGTCAGAAAGAGCAAGAAGAAAGATGAGTAGAGAAAGACTAGAATGCTTCCAGCAAGAAAGAATGACTCAAAGCTTGCCTGGGACATCACTGCAACTTTAGGAATAAATTCAGAGCTTTTCTTGGTGATAAATACAAAAAATTCAGTTCTAACTAATAACCTTTTCAAGAAACAGAAACTGCTGTTGCAATCAGCTTAGAGATTTAGATGCTACAGCAGGACTGCTATACTGTTCTGCTTCATCCAAGAACTGTGCTTCCTCTTAAAGTATTGTAAGATAGGTGGAGTTGTGTCGGGACTCAGAAAGCTTGAACTGTCTCAAGCTTTTTGTTAGTTTGCTTTCATAATTCAGGGGAAGTCATGTAATACTCTTGTGATTTGTTTTTCCCCACAGGGACAGTGGTGTATAATGCCATTTTGTCAGGCTCCAGAAAATCAGGATTTTAAATTTCTGTCTCTAGACAAACCTTTCATGTGATGCTGGACAGATAACTTGTTCAAGATTTAAAGTTATAATGATAATTTCTCATTATTGGTCTTTATAACCTTTCTTATTATACAGCAAATTTTTGTTGTTCTTTCAAAGTTTTTTTTTACTATGCCTCATTTGGGTGTTTCTTTATGCACTGTTTCCACAGCCATTACTTAGTAAGAATAGACTATAAATCATAAGAAAGAAAGTTCAATATCAAAGAAAAAGAGTTCCAGAATGATGAAATCTCAGGGTATAAAGTGAAAAAAAAAAAAATTAAAAAAACCCATATTGTAAAAAAATGTTTCAGCAAAAACGTAAGATAGACTATATAAAGTATTGAGAACACACACATCTTCAAAGTAAATGACAAGAATACTTTATGAAATTTGGTATACCATATTTAAAATTCTTGTTCTTATTAAAGCAGTAAGTGCTTGATTTTTTTAAAGTAGATTTTTCTGAGTCTCTTTAAAATTTCAGACATAATCACTGATTTTGTCTTTTGTATATATTTTTGGTTACAGAGCTATACTGGGCTTCCAGAAAAAAAAAATTCCATCAAAATAATCTTTAAGTTGTCTCAAAATATACATTTTTGACAGTCTTCACTGTACTTTAATGGAAAATTTTATTAAAGCAATTCATCATTAAATTCAATGCCAGAGGAAACATTAAAATCATTACATTTGATTGTAGATTTATTTGCACAAATACCAGAAGGAGATACTATTCATATGCTTTTTGAGTACCAGAAGGGAAAATATTTGATTCTTAAAAAATGTTCTCAGAAGTGTTTTTTTTAATAGGGAAAGGAAGAAGAATATTGTATTACATATTTATAAGAATACTTTGCCTTCTTTTTAAGAAGGAAAAAGTTTTCCTATACTAGTTCACTCTCCACCACCTTGAAAACTCCTGTTTGTGGTTAATGTGAAAAGTATTTTTAATAATTTAAAACACGCTATTCAAATCTGAAATTTGGCCTTAACTTTGAAATTTAATCTTAAATTAAAGCTAACTTCTGAATTGTAAGAACTATAGTATGATGGTATGATGGATAAACATCCCAACATTTTGAAAGCCCTAAAATAAAGTCAGCTGTATGAATAGATTAGGAAAAGAAAGACATTCTTCTGAAGTGAAAAATTTGTAAAAAACTTCCTTTCAGTTCGATTGAGAAAAGGTGCTCTGTTGGCTTTAAAGGAAATCAGTGTCAGTTGAATACTTTAATCTTGCATTCCTAATGAGACGTGTATGGTTTTAATGAAATGTTCCTTCTTCTGCAACATCTATGTGTTATGATCATAAATTCCAACAGTACAGTAGCGTATGGAAGATCCCATTATGAACTGTGTCTTCATGCATTGCACAATTAAAGAACAGCAGCTAAAATATCTTAGAAGTATCTATGAAACAGATTTTCACAAAACTGAAATGAAAAAAGCAAAATGGAAGACAAGATTTCATTACTAATTTAGATTTTTTAATATACAATTTACTTGATATGTATGCAGAGCTAACTGAAATCTACAGTCCTTATCTCTTGACAGATTTTCATCTTGCATAGAAGTGAGATCTTCTAAGATCTAAATTCTAAAGAGGTTACATTTTATGTACATTCTACTGTGAATGATAGATACATTAACTGTCTTGTTTGCTAGTCATACACAAGTATGCTTAGTTACTCCACTGGCTATTAACTAACATTTTTGTCTCATACCCAAAGTATTACAGTTGTGACTTGAAGGAGTGTTTGAAATGACAGATTTAATCAATGAGTAGTACCAAATAAAGCATATATTTCTAATCATTAATGCTGCTGCCACTTGTTTGAAATTCTCAGCAGGGAAACAAAGTTCACTAAAAAATGTGACAGTTTTTGATCACAAAACTATTTAGCAAGTGCTTCTAGGACACGTTGTTAACAACAGCAGAGATTATTATGCTCCTAAACCTAATTCTCTACAGGATGCTGTCAGAAACTGAGGACTGGACAATTAAGTGGCAGGAGATGAGTTTTTTTGAGGTTAAAACACATGATGCCCCCTTGAACCACCATCAAAAATTGGCACCCACCTATACGCTAAATGGAGAACAAGTGCTTACAGCATTTATAGAGTTAGAGAAGAAAAAAGAGTAATCAGAAACTCAATGTGTATTTGTCAGTGTTTCACACTTAGAAAATAAATACTGCCTAGAGCCTAGTGGAAGAAATTTAGTCATGATGAAATAATGTAATATTAATGTTGGACTTCATATAGGCTTCCACATACATTATGCTATTCTGTTAATTAATGCTCTATTCTAGTCCTATTGCTATGTTAATATGAGTCATACTGTTTATCAAATTAACTCTTTTTACATGTACATTTTTTTTAAAAATGTGAATAGATAGAGATGGCTTGTCAAAAATACTCTGAAAAGGTTTCACTGAACTGTCACTTTGATGGTTTGCATTTTGACTGTTGTAAACAATAGCGAAACAATCCACATTTTAGGATTCAATTATTTGGGTACTGTAATGCAATATTTAAGCGATTAGGATAAGCTGACACCTAACAAAAAATGTATGTCAATACAAAGTTAGAAATGTATGTAAATATATATATACCATGAGAGGTTTCTAAGCATATAAACTAGACAGGTAATAAATGGAATGACTCCTTTTTCTTAATTATATCGTTTCACATACACATTTTCTTTAATGCTTTTATTCTGAGAATCCTATTTGCCTCATAATTTAGTTCTAATAATTTGACCTATATATCCATTTGATCTTGAGATAAAAGACAGAATCATAGAATGCATTGTCTTGGAATAGACCTTAAAGTTCATCAGTTCCAACCCCCCCTGTCGTGGGCAGAAATAGTTTGCACTAGACCAGGTTGCTCAAACCCCATCCAGCCTGGCCTTGAACCAGCCTCCAGGAATGAGGCTTCCACAAATTCCCCGTGCAATCTCTTTCAGTGTCTCACCACCCTCAAAGTAAAGAACTTCTTCCTAATATCTAATTTCTGTCTCCCTTCTTTCAGTTTAAACCCTTTTGTTCTCATCCTATTGCTACACTTCCTGACACAGAGTCTCTCCCCATTTTTCCTGTAGGACCATTTTAGGTACTGGAAGGTAGCTACAATGTCTACCCAGAGCCTTCACCAGGCTGAACAATCCCAACTCTCAGCCTGTCTTCACAGATGAGGTGCTCCAGCTCTGTGATCATCTTTGTGGCCCACCACTGGATCTGTTCCAACAGATCTATGTCTTTCCTGTACTGAGGACTCCAGAGGTGTATGTAGTACTCCAGGTGGGGTCTCACCAGAGAGGAGCAGAGGGGTAGAAGACAAGCAAAAAGCACTTTGGGCTATCCTTTGTTGATACTTCTCTCCTTGGGGTACTTTAAAGGGACCCTTATTTAAGCTGGCAATAGCAGAGCTGTATAGAGAATTATTTCAGTAATACCGTTCAAGTAGAACTTAAACACCATTTGAAACTTAATGGTGTCAGAGCGTCAGCAATAAGAGGTGAGGAATGCCATGAAATACCCGCAGTAAATGGGAAAACAGAACAGTTAAATGCCTCACAAATCGAGTGAGTGTATGCTATATTTCATTAAGCTTGGAAAAGACTAACTACCTTAGCCAAAATGTCTTTGGGATGCAGGTGTATTGACAAATATTTCCCCTAAAAGTTTGTAATTTTTTAAATTATTTTTACTTTTTTGAAAATTATCTGAAAACCTATGAAAACTTTGGAAACAGCTGCACCTCATCTTAAACTAATTAAACTATTTGACTATTTGCACTTTATAAAAAGAAAACACACTTTTTTCTTTTTTTGTTTTCTGCCACAGCCAGCATTTTTCTTTGAAATATAAGCCACTCCAAATTGAACTTCTTAATAGAAATTTGCATCAAAATTATTCTTTAGCTGAACCAGGATCATAGAAAATGGGAGATGGTGTGTGTGTGTTGTTATAGGACAAGAGGATATTTTACAACTTCTTCATTTTCCACTAACACAACCACAGCAAAATATTTGATGAGTTGAACCTTATATACTATTCATAGTTAGTGGACTGAAAAAACCTGCTCTGTTGTAACTGATCAGTTCAACAACTGATTCTGAAGATAGTTCTGAAGATTCTTTTGTGCATTATGTCCCACATCTTAAATCAAATTTAGTCTTTGACTAGACTGCCTTCTCCAATGTGGTCTATTCTTGGATCAAGCTGTTTAATGCATTTTAGCATTAACATGGGAATGAGGAATAGCTGATACTGAAATTTTCTAAAATTCAGAAATTCTGTTTTCCCTTTCCTCTACAGCATTAAGTACAACATGCTTCTTGACAACAAAGCTGAGGTCACATGCTTTAATTTTAAATTAGTCAAAATGGATTGTATACTAGTTAAAAAAGAACGTATGCCTTAACCCCAGGGTTTGAAGTTTTTTTTTATCAGGATATTAATTTGTAAATGGAAATATTCATTGTATTTTCAAAAATAGTATACCTGAATTTAGCAGTGACTTGCACATCTAAGGATTTTTGCAGCTTATGATCACAAATGTTATTTTTCTTTCCTGTCATGTCTAGCTGTGAAATACTGAATATATTTCATTGCCAAAATAATTTGCTAATGTGATCAGGGTAGAAGGCTCCATAGATGTCTTCAAACACGTAAAAATCTATTTCTGGCTCTGAAACATCCTTTAAATTTCAGTGGCTGACCCAAATTTTCTATTGAGGGGTCATTTTGAAAGCCACAGAGCAGCCAGGCAAAAATTAGTCTTTCATCACTGCCACCTGAAAACTGTGTTTTGCACCTGGAGTGTGTGAGTAAATTAGCAGCCACCTTGCTTTCAAAAAGACTGTCAGAATATCATGATCTTGACATTCTTTTTGGAGAAGTTGCTATCAAGGATTCTGGGACTGCATTTCTCCATACAAATGATTCATGTGTTTATTTATCTTGTAAAGGTTGTAGAATTTTTTTTCTCAGGGCTCAACTATAGTTTCTTTTCAAAACCCCTGGATACTGGACAACAGTGAAACTCCATTCTGTCCCAACATCCAAACTTTTGATAGACACATAAAACCATTATAAGCTTTGGAAAACACAAATAACTGGGCCATTTTTAATTTGTTTGGTTTTGTTTTTCTCTTCCTGAAATATTGCTTTTGAGACAGATCCTATTAGGTGATTCCATACTTCTAGTATCAGCTGGAGTTGATTTTTTGTTTCTTTCAGATCTGTCTACTTTTCTTTTCTCTCTAGAGCCCTCAAAACCTTTATTTTTTGCATGCTAGCATCCTCTTTCAGGGCAATGAAGCTGGTGAGGGGTATGGAGAATAAATCTTAGGAGGAGAGGTTGAGGGTGCTGGGGTTGTTCAGCTTAAAGAGGAGCCTGTGTGGAGACCTTATAACTCTCTGAAAGGAAGTTGTAGAAAGGCAGGAGTAGGTCTCTTCTCCCAAGTCACAAGGTGATAGGAGAAGAGGAAATGGCATCAAGTTGGACCAGGAGAGGTTTAGACTGGATATTAGGAAAAATTTTTACAATGAAAGTGTTATTAAGCATTGGAATGGGCAGCCCAGGGAAGTGGTTTTCAAAAGAAGGGGTTGACATAGTGCTTAGTGATATGGTTTGAAGATATTGTTTTTTATCATAGTTAGGTTGGTGGTTGGACTAGATGATCTTAAAAGTCCCTTCCAACCGAAACGATTCTATGATTCTATGATTTTTTTCTGTTCATTCCTGCAATTCAGGGTTTTTAATCCTTTCCCAACTGTGACCCTTTTTCTAAATTCTAAGTCTTCTTCCTTTGCAGCTGCATGCCCTTTTTCCCTTCGCACTTGGGAACATGAGCTGTAGTGTTTCCAACATATACTTCTACCATGTGCTTAAGAATTTTATATTGTAGATGAAATTCAGTTTTCTGATCTCTTCAAGTTTGTTTTGAAGGGTTCCTTAATAAAATGAGATCAAAATGAAAAGGTTTGCATTCTTAGTATGGACTAGTATTAGTAGTTCAATAGTTAATAGTCCATGTAATTGAACCTAGGGAAAGGTTTTGTACCATACATATAACACACATATTTATTCTTTCTGTTTCTGGAAAGTAAACACTTCTTGAATGATACACGGATGTACACAGGTTATCTTATCTATATAGACAAGAAATAAATCTCCAGTGGAAATGCCATCAATATACTGTAATTAGGGAAATTAAATGCCATGTAGAAAGGAACAATCCGATAGTCTTGATAAAGCATGCACTAGAAGTAGTAATGTTTCAGTAAGCAGTATGAATTCAAGGAATTTTCAGCCTAATTTCAAATGAACAATGATGCTGATTATTGAATAACTGCACAGCTCCCTATATTTTAGGGTTAAGAATGACTATTCTTTTGTACTTGCTCTTCTATCTAGATTAAAAAAAGAAATATTTATGGAAAGAAATCTTCAGTTAATCTTTAGTTTTCTGGTTAACTCAAGAGAGTTTCCCATAGAATATTTCCTGGAGAAATATCCAGATTCCATATAAACATTTGATTAAGGGAGTGATTTGTCATAAAAGGCATATGTAGCAATAAGGAAAAGATGCCATTACAATTTCAGCAACCTTTCCCAGATGCATACAGAAATAATAGTATCTTCCTATTCCTGACAAACAAAGCCAGGCACTATAAACAATTCAGATTAACAGAACTTATTTTTTAGAAATTCTCCACTCTATTAGGTGTTGGTGACTGTCCCTCTTATTAAATATGTGAATAGTTTTACAGTACATAGGACAGTGTGGCCAAATTACATCAGTAAGATTTTGTATTTTCCAATTCAAGTACCCAACACACTATACACCTGTATAGATATTATCTTATTTTCATATATTCATATTCATAAAAATAAGCACAAGAGGAAAGGTTTGGTGAATCAAGGCCTATTCAGATAAGAAATTTGCCATACCTGTAATTTATATTTGTACCGCTAAAACGGGCGTGTAGTTCATTTTACTAATAGCAATAAATCATCAGGTGGTAGATAAAAATCTGGTAAACTGTAGGGAAAAATAGCTTTCCCAGAATTATAAGTGGTGGCTTGGATAATTAATAGGGCTTGACTTCTCTGTAATGTAAGTGTCCCTCAGTACTAGGTTCCATTAAAGGCACTACTAAATAAATATTCATCGCAGTGCCTACTTATTGAGATAGGGTCACTTAGACAGAGTGTTCTATTAAAAGTACATTTAATTTACTTGTAGTTGTCACCCAGTAGGTGTGAGAATTGATACTTTGACCAGTAGCCTTTGTCAAGATTCATGGGGAGAGGTCGTGAAAAATCTATTGGTCAAAATGTCAATTAGCTTGCCTAATGAATTATACCTGTGAGTGCTGCAGCCCTATCTTTAAGTAAATGGATGGTCTATCTCAACAAGAGGCCACTTTCATGAATATTTTATTGAATGTTCTAATTGAAGTAAATTACCAAATTATACTGTACATATAAAGTGATGCATTTGAGGTTCCCAGAAAGCAATGGAATATAATAGTGTATTTTATACAGAAAGATATATTTGTTAATGTTCTTAACAAATAGAAGGCTATTATAAAAAAAGGTGCTAGGATGATGATATGCTTCCCAGAAGCTGAGACCAGGCATGTGCCTATAGTGCTGGCTCTGTAAGAAGGTGAAGAACCCCAAGCCAGTGCTAAACAAGCTAGCTCACGTACTAGAAGATGTTTTGATATGAAATGGCCATGAAATGGCCTTGATGTTTCTTACCTTACCTGGCAGTCCAAACTTACCCTTAAAGTGGTATGGAAAGGGCACCCACACTCAGACTTTAAAACACAAAAGGAACAACTATTCCAAAGTGCATATCCTGTCAAGCTGATGTTGAAAAGGTCATTTTTTAGTTTTACATGCCACTAATTTGCCCTTGCAGCTGTTACAAAAGGTTAGTGTTATAAATATTCTACTTATAGAAGCACACTATGCTGTCGGGTTTTATGGAGGTTATTTTCACATTAATGTATCAGTGGAGCTTAGACAAAGTTGAGGAAAGGCAAGAATGGTTACGAGTGAAACAGGAGGGCTTGCATACTGTCCTCCTAAACAAAATACAAACATCAGTGAGCTTATTTCTCCTTTCTTTTCTTAGTAGAGAAGGGGGGAAAAGCACAGGAAGGAAAACCACAATGGTATTCAGGTACTGCAGGGGCATTCCTGACACATTTGAAGCAGAAGTTAACAATTCTTCCTGGAAATTCTCACATAATAAGTAAAGATAATTCATTCTAGAAATGTAAAACCTCACTCCAAATTTTAATAGTTTGTATAAAAAAGCTTTACTGAAAGACATATCACAGTTGCATTGTAGGTGATGTCAAGATCATCATATAACAGGAGGTAAGACTGACAAGAACACGTGCCAAAGTTAAAGAGGAAGGAAGAGACTGAAGAAGCTCAGTTTAAGGGACATTCTGCTGCAGTTGAAGATGATCAGTGGGAGGGCTTCAAACTCCAACATGCTGTCCCAGCTGGAAAGCTCAGTCTCAGACTGGTTATGAATTTGGTAAGTAGGATTGAATGAGTTTGTCATCGCAAGGATTCTTGTTCATAGGATTGGACAAGGCGGTCTGAGACAAAAGACAAAATTCTACGTGGTTAAGCTTCACAAAATCATTCAGCAATAGGCCTTCTGGAAAAAAAAAAAAATAATATCTACCCAAAATAGGCTAATTTAGATTTTAAGCTCCTTAGATCCTAAAAACTTAAGGTGTGAGAGGAGATCAGCAAAATCTTTTCCTGTGAGAAAACTACTTGAAGAAACCTAGCACGCTTATAAAATACTTTGAACTTTTTTGAAACTGAAAATAGTATTTGCTGATCATCAAATCAAAATTGACTGCACGGTATGCTTATTTTGTGTTAAACAGCATTGCTGTTTGACACTTTTTCTTGAAAGGAGGAGCATTGTAGCTAAAGCTTAATCAAATAAAGTAAACAATTTTGTGCATGGAGAGTGGCCTGGTGAATGACATCCAAGTCCAGTATAAGTTGGAAGAATACTTCCAACACCTATTGTTCTGCACTCAGGGAGGTAAAAAAGAAAACGGAAGTCCTGCAGCCATGATGGAGATAAAAAATGGAGAGGTTAGTTCATTAATATGGCTGTACTCATCTTTCTGAACCAGTTTATGTAAAATACGTCTTTGAACTTTGAGCAGTATAATGTGGTTTCAAGAACTGGAGCTGTAAGAAAAAAATGACTGTTCCAATTAGTAGATATTGGTAGCTGTGTTGGATGATTTATAGCTGCTAATAGTTCCGTTGGCTACTGACCACTATAATAGACACTACAATTTATAGTAATTTCATGTGCCAGGACTTATGACTGCTCTATAAGTAATCTGTTTTTCTGAGAAAAGCAATGGTCATTTAATTTGTCACAGGGTAATAAATTATTTTTCAGCCATGTTTACCAAGAACTCTACTTAGATGATATTTCAAAAGTTAAAATTTATGTCATAATGATTAGTTGCTTATAATAATCTAGCTTTTATTCTGTTTCTGGTATTACATTAAGTTTTTATCATTGCAAATGGAACAGAACATTTTGGAAGCAATTCTGCATTTACAGATGGCCAAAAGGTGTTAAAAATGTATTATTTGGACTACTAGAAAATAAAAATTAGAAAAAAAGATGCAATTTCTGTCAGCCTTAGAGTAGTTACTTTTAGACATGGAAAGATGAAAGTATCTAGTATCAAGTCTACATATCTTTATGACTTTATTCCTATTGAAAGTTCTATAGTTCAATGTATTGTAATCACAACACCTAATCAAGGCATCAAATTTGTTGGCTTTTTCTTCTCTCACTACTGTTTCTTTTCATGTCTTTAGGGAATGAATTGCATATGGTCACCCCGTCTGTCTTCCCCACTATCCTGCCTCTCCTCCTAGTAGCTTTTTGATCAGTTTCATTCAGATATGTCTGAGGGCTAGGAATCTTGGAGACAACTTATTTCCTCTAATAGGCTACCTATTACCTCTATAGGTAGCCAGGCAGAGGAAGGAAACCCTTTAGGTGTTCCCTCTGAAAGCTCTGATAAGTGGAAAGTCTCTTAATAGAGTCAGAGAACACAGATAGATAAATGTGTTGATAAATGTGCCAATAATGAGAAAAGTTTCAATCAGAGCTTGAGTTAGAATTCAGAATCACAAATCTATACAAAGCTGGCTTCCATCACATGTTGATGAGAGGTAATCTAGACATGTATCAGGTAGGAAAATGAAGAAAAATCACAAGTTTAGAGTGAGCAAAGGGATAATTGCTGTGAATACAAGTGTCAAAGTGTTTACAAAGCATTCTCAAATACTTTAGCCATACATAAAATATGAAAAAAGGAGACTCAGTCACAGCAAATAAGTAGTCTTATTCTATAAGGTTACTATTTTAAGTAACTCAAAGCAATTCATGTGTCTGTACTACCCAGTGTGCTAAGAAAAATTGGAGAGCCGGAACTGTATGCAATGTCCAAGTCGAAAAAGATAAAATCACTAATCTTGTATTCCTTTTCTTACAAGCATCTCTCACAATTTCCCAGGAGAATAGTAATGATATCATCAGCTATTATGACTATTTGATACAGAAAGATGTCTCTTTCTGTCTGAGGAGAAACATCCATTTCAACAGCTGTATAGTATTTGATTTATTGTTTTAAATACATTTAGTGACAAGAGTTTCATATTAAGGTTTTCATCTGTTTGGCCTTTACCTCCTCTATATTATTACATTGTGTGAAATGTCTTGTGAAGGGACACCATTTAAAGAAGTTAGAGGTAGGCATAGCAAAGGAAACAGCAAAATGTTTTAATGACAAAAATGTGCCAATCACTGTTTTTACACTGCAATAATAGCTTCATGAATCTAATTTTTATCAAAAACAAACTTTCAGGATGGAGGGAAACATAACAAGAAAAAACCACAAGGCAATGTAAGCCTTAAGAAATAAAATAAATTAAATTAATAAAAAAATCAAAACTTGACATATTTGTTCAGATGGATATCTCAAAACATAAATTTATACTTGAACAGCCTTTAGACTGAAGTTTTCAGTAGCCAAGTTAAAACTGGATTTTTAAATGTCTTTAGAAAGTGAAACAAGACCAGTTGATATTTTTGCAATACTATATGATAGCATGTTATCCCCTTAATGTAAATTAGAGACAAATGTGCATCTGTTTATATTTTTATGCCAATAATTTAGTTATATATTTTTTCTTTATAAATGGAAATGTTTGAGGAGGAAAAGAAAAAATCCTAGCTGACCGCTTACTTACATTTATAATTTATAAAAACAAGGAATAGATCTGAAAAAGCAATTAATGGCAACTTTGAAACAGAAAGTAAACAGGATTAAGAATTAGAAGTTGCCTAAGAACATAATCAAAGTGTATATGAAAGAAGTAGAAGGAAGAATGTGAATTGTTATAGATAGAAATGGAAACTGTAACTCAAAAGACTTTTCATTATTATCAAAGCAAACAATTAATCGAAGAGGAAATTAGTACTCCGGAGGATGTGATGGGAGATGGGATGGCAGAGGATGGTGAAATTATTGAAATATTAAATTAATACTTGCTTAATATAGTTACAAAATCAATACATCCTAACAGTAATGCATCAATAGCTGGAAATTTGTTAATGCTTAATTCTAGATGTGCAGTGAGACTTTTTATCCCTTCCCATCTCAGTATAGTTAGATCTGTGTGTAAGTTAGTTTTGAATCTTGTTAGCTACCTTTTTAAACTTCCGAATGGAGATAGGCCCTTTCTACCACTGAGATGCTTGTTTAATTTGTATCTTGCCTATTGAATGCACATACTTCTTTGACATCCCGAGAGAAAATATTTTAAACATTTTGTTGTTAACTTCAGAATTCTGTAAAGGAAAATAGATACAAAGGACTGCAAATATTTCCTTGCATAGTGTAAACAAACAAATGTTTTTCTCTATATATAAAAATGCTGAGGTCAGGGAGTAGACAGTCCACTGGTTTCAACTGCCTTTGGTGCTCTACTAAAATTATAAGCCAGAGAAAATAATTGAAATAACTGAAATAGTTTTTTTTTTTTCTTTAAAAAAAAAATCTTCATAGTTGTAAGCCAGTAGTTGAAGTGTATACTATGTTATTTAAAAATATGAAGTCTATTTAGAATATTTTAATTATATTTTTGGCTACTTAAATGGGAAATAGCCTTTGAAATCACATTTCAGAGAATTCATACTCAACATATAATATGGAAATCTCATGTCTTCTGTAAAGATTGCATTGCTTGTATTCCACATGGACAATGGGAATGGCAGATAAAGTCTTTCTGTACTGTCAGAAATAACAAAGCAGATCTCATTATGCTAGGATTTCACATTTCACAGGCTAGAATTTTAATCAATCAAATATATGTGTAACTAATGAACTGTTTCTCTGGGTATTTTTTCTTAGCTAATTCTAGAAGTATATTCACATTCATCAGTCAGATCAGCCATTTAGCCCGGTCAAATTATAATTAACCTTTCAAACTTAACATGGGACCAATAGAACCTAATATTCAGGTCTGGCAATACAGCGTGGGACCTGAAAGGATCTAATCCCTTGCAAGTAAGTGCAGGAAGGGCTTCATGCCTATGCATGCTATGCTGGTCCCTCTTTTCTATTGGTAGGCATCTTCCCTATTTTGAGTACTTGTGTGTGGAGTCCAAGCTGCAATGTGGTTCTCCTTCTGCTCCAACAGTGCTTGACTTCAGCAGCAGACCTAACTGAGGCTTCAGCAGTGCTTCCATTCTGCTTGACATAGGGAGCTATATGCAAATTCAGCATTAAGATCAACCTTTGCATGGAGATGCACAGCTTTTAGTGATAGTGTCAGGCTCATTGAAAGAGGAAAAAAGCTACATTCCTTAGGACATTTTCCAGGTTTTTTTGTGTTTGTTCAGGGTTTGGCTTTTTGTTTCAGTTTTTCTTCACATTCTTTACTTTCTTTAATTGCTTATTATATAAAGCTGTTCGCTTTTTTGTTATAATTTTTTTTTTTTTACTGAAGTGATTGGTTTGCATAACAGTATTAAAGTCCTTTTAATACTTGTAGTCACTATAACTTCTTCTGCCTCTCATCTGAAATATTTATTCAGAAAGAGTGATCATTTCACCTCCCTAGCAATTTTAATAGCTCTTTTCTGAGACATTGAACATATTCCATCCAGTTTGGTGGCTTAAATTCAGCTGCTTTGACATCCTGGCAATGCTGGCAGGGAGAAATTTGGAGGCACGACCGTATGTGGCACATGCAGGCAGGGCTGTCATTATGCTCAGTCACACTCACCCCAACCTCCTCTGCGATGGTTGAGTAGGGGTATGTCTCTTGCTGCTGTTAGACTGAGTGCAAATTTGGGGTTAAATGTAGGCCTGTGTTCAGCTTCAAAATATATTGTGTCTATGTCATGTGATGATAGATTAAAGATTATGTTTGTATTTCCCGGTTTCTCATGTCTTCTCTGAAAAGGAAGAAGTAGAGTAATCCTGATTGATAGGAAAAGAAATAGTAGTAATGAGGCTGATAGTGGGGTACTAATGGGGCTGGAGTGGAAGAGAAGGTAATAGGAATGGGGGTGAGGAGGGTTTTGTCTGTGAGAGGATAGGGTGTCCCTCTGCCTGCACTGACTCGAGAACACATTTCACAGAGAAAAAAAAAAACAAAACCAAAAAGTATGCACATAGTCAAAGATGACATCAAAATGTCAACAAATGGAAACTGAAACCAAATTGCAAAACTGATCGCAAGCTTGATGTTTCCTTATTTTGAAATGCTTGACTTCACAATGTAGATGTGATCCTTGTGTAACTGTTTTATGTACAAATCCAAAATACTCCAGGATGATGTTCAGAATTTCTTATCTTGAATGTTGCAAGATAAAAAGGGAGGGGAAAAATATATTTCCTCAGACTATATTTCAGAATAATTTGTGTACATGCCAATCACACTCTGGAAAAAATATGAAACTCATACAGAATCACAGAATATCAGGGATAGGAAGCGACCTTGAAAGAACATCTAGTCCAATCCCCTACCAGAGCAGGAACATCTAGATCAGTTCACACAGGAACGCGTCCAGGTGGGTTTTGAGTACCTCCAGAGAAGGAGACTCCACAACTCTGTCACCTTCACTGTGAAGAAGTTTTTTATCATATTTAAGTGGAACCTCCTATGTTCCAGCTTGTACCTATTCCCCCTTGTCCTATCATTGGCCATCACTGAGAAGAGCTTGGCTCTATCCTCCTGACATACAGAAGTATAAATGTGGTATATTTGATACAACAGTGCCTCTCCAGGAGATGGAGAGCTTAGCTTAGTAATGAGTTCTTAACTGGTGAATACTCAAAGGAGAGTTAGGGCTATCTGCACATCCAGACTGAATTAGGACAGGAGAATTGAGCCTTTTTGAATTAGTCATCAAGCAGTGCAAATGGTTTGCAAACAGCACCACAAAAGTTTGATTAACACATCAGACTTAAATTTAAGTGAATCAGGTGGTTGTGTCCCATGTATGCACACCTAGACTTTTATATTACCTTGGCAGTTGAAGGTTGCTTAGAAATACCTGAGTTTATCAAAATGGCACATAGTATCTAAAGGCATCTCAGTGGTGCTGTACCACTGAGCTTTTTTCAAATATAGCTAAACTAACATTAGCTTAAGATGTATCATGAGGTAAAGTGTAAAAAAGTGAAGATACTGATACCACACCCAGACTAGTATCAGTTTCAGTCCAAGGACCTTGATCAGTTGCTCATATGCAGTAACATATTGTCAAAGGCTGTGTTTGCCCAGCACCAGGACTACCTCTGCCCTGCATCCATGGTGTTTGCATTGTTGATAGTGCCAGATGATATCTTTTTTCCAAATTAATTACAGTGATACTGAATGCATCTTGTACAAAAGAATTATATTATATGGTCCTAAATCACTAGCCAAGGCTATAAAAAACTTACCAAGTCAGGAAAATGAGCTATATCAATAGTCCTTACTCAGGTGATAGAGTATCAGAACTATTAAGGAATTAAGCATCAGTGACTGATATGTGGAACTTAGTAAATAAACTTAATGACTCCCAAAGGAAGTCAAGCTCATTAGAAATGAGAGTGTAGAAGCATTCAGCACCATGAAAGATCTAATCTCCAAAAAGATAGCTTTGCTATCCTGAAGAGCTTTTTGTTTAAAAAAACCAAACCTATTCTAGAACTTTATTACTACTATGAGCAAGAAAATAAAGAGCTATATGCTTAACTGCTTTCAGGTAGTATATGTAGATCAAGTGTGTTTTCATTAATAAATCTTTTTACAGTAAATGGGAAATTCAGAAACAAAACCAAACTCCACATATTGATTATGGATTTTTTAACTAAGAGGATTATTTTGAAGCTCTATGTTGGGCTAATCTTGACCTTGATATTTCATATATAGGACAGTTCTCATCAAGATGGCAAGAATGTTACTAGAATTAAACTTTTCTTATCGCCTTTATCACAGCATAACCTATCATTTTTTACTCCTAAACATATCTGATCATGAGTTTGGTAGCTGCAGGCTTGGATTACATTTGCTAATTTAAATCCACAGACTGGATGAGTCTTTAAAAGTCTCTGTCGGATCTTCAGACCTTGAGACATCTGCAACAGTCACAGAACAGGTATTGAACTTGTTAATTGCTCTAGTAAACATGATGGACAGTTAACTTCTTGAGACATGTCAATAAATGAAGGTGAACTTGTGATATCTTCATTTAAGAAAGAACCACGTATAGATCACTGCTAAAAAATAACCTGAATATTTTCAGAAAAGTATCTTGATCATGACATCTCTCTCTTAATCCTTTGTGAGACTCATTATGGAGCAAAGGTGAAAATGTGGAATTCATTATCAACAGACGATCTGAATCTTTTTCCATAAGACATTTATTTAGAAAGAGTAGATACGAAAAATGAAAGAAAAAGTATTATGGTCCAATTAGGTACAAATGAAAGGAGGAAATGTGGTTTACTACTTAGCATTTTAAAAGTCTTCCTTTTTAAGTAGAAAAAGACTTAGTAACTTGGCATTTTCTTGAAAAAGTAGTCAGATGGGAACTGACTTTGAAATTTGCAACATATTTGAATAGTCAAAAGTAATTGGACTACATTATAACATATAGTGCCTGCTGTGTGAGCCATTAGCATTCTCATAGTTCAAGTATATGCACTGATAAAATTATGATGAGCTAGCAAAAGCACCAACCCAATATTAATCCAGCCTTTAGACAAATATTGTAATAGGATTTGCACATTTAAGGGGCAAATTATCCTCTCAGTGTGTGCTCTGTATATCTAGGCTATTAATATTGATGTGCATGGAAAGAAAATACATCCATAATCACGATTGCATTTAAGATTCAAATCAATATAGGACATGAAATTATAAAAATATTCATAATTTTTTCTGTAGTTCTCAGAAGGTGAATTGAGGATCTTTTTTTTTTTTTATGTAATCTTTCAGAGTACTGAATAATGTCCAAGAAAGCTTTATGGGGTTTTGTTTGTGTTTAGTATTGCCTCTCTATCTGCATGCATAACTTTTTTTCCTTTAACGTCAGTTTTGATTTACGTTAATTACAGATCTTAATCTTTATGTAGTTGGTACATGGCTGAAATATAGTACTGATGCACATAATCTGTGTTGAGTAGTCACTGCAACTGCCTAGCAAAATGGTAAAGTTAATTATCCAGTAAGCTAGAATTCCCTTAGGGTCAAAGAAAAGAGACATTCAGGTATCTCTCTTTCACTAGGTAGCAAAGCAAACTCCGTATCCCAAATGGTGTTCTTGCCATTAGGTGTGGACCCTTGCAAAAAATCATCATTAACTCTGGCTTTACTGTTACTGTTTCACAGATCTGAAGGTTGAATGACCTGCAGAAGGCTATGAAGGGAATGCAGGGGTTACAAGGAGGGTGAAGTGGAGAAGGTGTAAGCAGAGCAATTTCCAACTTGATTGCTAGCTTGAGCAGCAACTCCTCTTCAGTTAGCACAATTTATAATAGAGAACTTCCATAAATAATTTGTCCTGTATTTTTTATCTAGAAAAAATTACTCTTTATATTGTCATCAACTAAAAATAGATGAGGAGAAAATGGTAATAAGCACATTCTTTAAAATTGTAAACAGAAGAGAAATCTGTAATCGGACAGGAAAAAATGCAGCCTTTGTGGGGAATGTTTGGGGCTGCCCCCGAGCCAGACTCATCTGGTTCCAGCTGATCCAACCAACCTACTGCAGGGCACATCTGAGCCCCGCAGCCACAATGGCTGCATGTCAGAGAAAGACAGTGTCGGAAAGGGCAAAATGCTGCCCACTAGTGAGAAGTCACAGAATGGCTGAGGTTGGAAGGGAACTCTGGAGGTCCTCTGGTCCTAGCCTCCTGTGAAGCAGGACCAGGACCACCTAGAGCTAGTTGCCCAGAACCATGTCTAAACAGATTTTCAATATATCCAGGAACGGAGACTCCACAACTGCCCTGGACAACCTGTGTGCTCAGTCACCCACAGAGCAAAAAAGTGTTTTCCCATGTTCAAATGGAAACTCCTGTGCTTCAGTTTGTGCCCATTGTCTCTTGTCACTGGGCACCATGGAAAATAGCCTGGTTGCATCATTTTTGCACCTAGCCTTCACGTATTTATATAGATTGATAAGCTCCAGACACATGTCTCTTCTCTACTCCTGAAACTTCTGTACTCAAGGCTTAATAGGCCCAGCCTGCTCAGCCTTTCCTCATAGGAGAGATGTCCCAGGCCTTTATTTATTTTTGTGGTCACTTATTAGACTCACTCCAGTAGTCACCGAAAACCCTAGGTGCTTTTCTGCCAAACTACTTTCCAGCTTGCCCCACCCCCAGCATATACTGGTGCATGGAGTTGTTCCTTCCCAAGTGCAGAACTTTAACCTTCCCTGTGATGATCTAATCTGCATTAAAGCTCAATAATCAGTGTTCCCCACGCCTCCTCAGTGGGAGAGGAGATTTCAAAATGCTGCCATTGATTTAAACTTTCTACTTCATCCTGAATTCTTCTGTTTGGAGGCAACCACAGTATACATCCAAAGATAGCAGAGTTTAAAGCAGCATATGTTCTGGCTCACACACTGGAAGGTAATAGGAAAATCACCACTGAAATGGAGTTATTCTTCTCCTCCATACCAAAGTCTGTAACCATCTGCCTTCTGAGTTTCAGTAAATTAATTTTGATAGCATCCTGGGGGGAATTTGTCTTACTTGTCATGTTGTCTTACTGTGACCCCCTGCTTGGCTTACTAATTTGAAGAAGCAGAGGGAGTCTGTCTCCTAGGATTCATGGAAAATTCATTAAGTGGCATAATAAGACACCGACCAAAACCACTATCCTTCTTCTTCCTAAGGAAACAAAGTTTATGTGAACAGAGGAAACTGAGGACAGGAAAAACAGAGTCATGGGTTCTACCTGGCAGCAGCCAGCTTGCAAGCTTGCAGGTTCACAGGTCCCTATGCTCCCCAACAACAACCTTCTCTCATACGGATGGGGCTCTGGTGTCCCTTCTATTTTAGCAGATGTTCATTGCTGAAGACAACATCGTCCTTTGCATGGGTTCTGCGATACCTGTGAAAGGCAGTTTCTTATACTACCTGGTGAGGGTAACTAATTTCAGTCATATTTCCCATAAAAGCGTCCTTTCTAGACAACCACTATACTGTATCCAGGGTATATAGCAAAAATACATTGATCTCTTACTGGAAAGGATTTTTCAGCAGTGACTGGCTATGTTTCTTTCAACAAATATGCCCCAAAATGGTATTTCAAGGAATGATTTATCTCTAGGTCTTAAAAAAAGAAGTAACCCTGCATTCTGATTACTAGCTAATATGAACAATCTTTGAAGTAGTAGAAAAGAGTTGATCAAGCTTTGGAAAATGAAAATAAATTTCTTGAAAATTATTCTTTATTTTGTTCTTATTATTCCATCAATATTTCAGATTCTGTAAGTGGGATGAGTATTACTACAAAATAAAGAAGTTTACAAACTTCCTGCAAGTTTGAGGTAATTAGTAGCTAGAATATAGTGATTTGTTTTCCTCTTTAAAAGTAATTTTTCTTTTAAATATAGAACAAGAGAAACTTTGTCCTTGAGTGTGAATAAACAGACGTTCTCATAAATTTTGCTGATAACAATGTAATGTTAATTTTAATTTTGTGCCTCTATAGAGCATTTTTTGGGTCCCTTTAGAGCATTTTTAGCTGTTGCAAGAAATAAAAAGACAGTAATAAGCCTAAACATACTGCAGCAATATTAGAAATGAATCTTTCTATGTCTTTGACACTGTATCCAAACATGGTAGATGCTATTTTGGAATAAAGTAAAAGATGCTTTTAACATTAAATTAGCTGTTAATATGTAAGTACTTGTTTAATTTTTATAATATTCCTGGATAATATCAATACATGAATAACTTAGTTAAATATGTAATCTTTATTTTCAAATGCCTCTTTAAATTAATTTTACTCAAAAAGTTTTCTTAGGTAATTTCATACTATTCTCCCATATGTTTGGATAGACAGTTAAAGATCAAAACGTGTGTATTCTTAAATCCCCTCACTATCTAGTCATGCAGTGGCTGACAATTCAAATTATGACAAGGTCTCCATGAGGTTCCCGTCAAGTGATACTGGGCAGGAGTAAGAAATGGTAAACGTAAAAACTTGTTAACCTGTTGGCAGAGTGCAAGAATATAGGCTTAAATCTTTGTCATGTAGACTCCCTGTGTCTCAAGTTATATATTTGAAAGACAGGCTACAAGGGGAAGATCAAAAAGAAGTTTTCCTTCAACTTAATCTAAATCCAATAATAGTGATATTCTTTAGAAAAGGGATTTTGTAGCTGTTGTGACCAGAATTTAAAAAAAAAAAAAAAACCAACAACAAAAAAACCCAAACCAAACATCTAAGAAATATTTAAGCAATTTGATTATGGTTGTAAAGTCATTGTGGTTATGTAACAAAGATTAAGGGGTGAAACAAATAAACAGATAAGCATTATGAAAACCAAAAGTCTATTTTGACTTTCAAATAGGGTTCTGACAGACCATTTTTTAGAAGTAAACAACTAGTTATTTACAGAGAAGTCAGTAACTTTTAGATGACAGTTTAGACCTATCAGTAGAGAGACGTGTTGTGTAATTTTCATTTTTTTATTGTCAAATGTGAAGAAATTTTTATATCCCATTGGTAAACTACTACAGAAAGCCCATGCAAGTCTATACTAGTCATTCATTTTTTATAAATTTCTGGGGATTTAGAAAAAAATTAGTATTGTAGGATCCTACAATGTTTCCAGTGACATCTCTAAAGAACATGAGCAGCAGGTATTTACAAGTTCAAGTAGTACCTACTTTACACTGGACTTAGTCTGAATACTCAGGCAAGTTAAAAAACCTACTTATTACAACTAAATGATCTGACTTTTTTTTTTTTTTTTTTTTTTTTTTTTT
>VXBJ01005146.1:42542-52867 GCA_013400055.1 Nycticryphes semicollaris
TTTTGTGATGAGGGTAATGAAACACTGTCAGGTGAGCTATCCTTGGAAACGTTCAAGGTCGAGTGAACTGTGCTCTGAGCAACCTGCTATAGATGAAGATGTCCCTGATCATTGCAGGGAGGTTAGACGGTTAGACTATGTGACTTTTAAAGATCCCTTCCATCCCTAACTATTCTAGGATTCTATTTTAAATTCAATTTTACTTTTAGTAATTTTAATTCTATTTTCATTTTAGTAATAGAAGTCATTAATTGTCTTCTGCATTAATAAGATAGCAAATTATTATACTAGCATAATTTGGACTCTAGTTGTTAGACATTTGTAAATAATTTGCAAAGAAATTTCAAACCAATGTAAGTTCATCTGACTTATTAATACAAATTGCTATTTAATCTGTTTAGAATAATTCTATGCATAATCAATCTTGGTGACAAAGTAATGTAGAAAGAGCAAGTATTTACATAGTATATGGTTTTACCAAAACTTCATATTATTTAGAATTATTTGAGTTGTATTTTTAAGGAATATTATCACCTTGTTTGTATTAGTGTCTGATATCTATCACAAGAAAATCTCTGATATAAAATTAATTTTTCTGGGTTCCATGAAATTAAAAATCAACCAATCTGAGTTCAGTCCATTCAAAAATGTTCTCTTTTTTGTAACCAAGAAAAAAAGCACTGAAGTTTCCCAAACAATTTTTAAATTCTTAGACTCAGTGGTCTTTTGCTGAAAAGTAAAATAAATTGCTTGAACAGTTTTGCATTTCTGTATATGTTGTACAGCACTGGCACGAAGTGCTGCCTCAAAAAAGCTAAACAATTTGTTGTAGGACCACTAAGGAAAACTCAGCTTGGGCTTCTCTTTATAACCTCCACTTTACCCATGATTTCCTTACCTAACTTTTTCCTGTACTGAGACAAGAATATCCCCTTTTCCTCTTCTTCATTGACCAAACAGGACAACATCCTTATGAACATCCCATATATCTTGAAATATAGCGTCTCTTGATATAGCCCATTGCTTTCTATGGCAAAATCTTTTGCTGCCTCTGGTAGCCATTCTTGTAGCTAAATGATGGACATCTGTGATCAATTGGTGAAATGAGTCAAATCTTTTTGTTGTTGAGAAAAATGTCACGCTGAACATAAATACGGGACTATAATAGTAATTTCAGTTTTCAAAGCATTGCAGACTTCAACACAGGGTCCAGGAGCAGTGTCCTCAGGTGTAAAAACTTGAAAGTTATGTATTTTATTGCTAAATAAAATGTACTTATACTAAAAGTTTTTATAAGGTTTTTGTTAAAAGTCCTCCATTTCATAACTCTAATCTAATAATAACTAGAAAAATAATGAAATCATGTTTAATGCTTTTTATCAAATTGCAAGAAACTGTGTTTCGTGCTTCATAAGGTGATATCTAGATAAGGTTAAACTGTCCAATTGCAAATTATTACCATTACCTATTGTTAATGGAAACTTTATTTTTTTTTCCTGGTGATAATTTTGCTAGAGCTAATTGTTCTATTTATGATTTTATCTTTTTCCAGTGAAGATTCCTGACCACATGTAACGCTAACATTAAAGCCAATGCAAATTAAAATATCCTTATCATTCAAACTTAAACTTTGTTTAAAATTTAATGTAAGTTCAATTGAAGAAGCTAGTACAACAGCAATAATTCTTCACAGCTAAAATTAGGAAAGAAGTGCCACTGTATTCAAAATTCATACTTCAAAGCAAATAGTCTTGAAATGGGATAAAATTAACATTTTTCTACAGTCATTACACAATGAAACCTGACATTATTTTATATACTATTATAACATATATACAAATTTATTGGCAATAGTTGGAAAATGAAACTTGGATTTGGTTTTGTGGTATGGAGAGTAATTTCAAAACATAGTTTATCCCAGTGGTATTATTCAGTGATTGATAACACCACCACCAAGATACCATATGCTCTGGAGGGAATGTCATAATTTATTCTCCCTGACAGCCTCAGTTTTAGAGAAAAAGGAATTTTAAATAAACTGACTTTCTGAAAATTCACTATATGCATATGTATGCATGCTAGGAAACATACTGCTTTAAATTCTGTACTACCTGGAACTTCATGAGCTTTTTCTCTTTTCTCAGATGCCTACTTATATCTACTCTAATTGCATTTGTTGTTGCAGTACACATTTTTGTATTTAAACTCAGTATTTGCATCTTATAAAGACATTTGAAGTTAATCAACAGAATCAATTTCTTGTAGTAACATAATAGGCAAAAGATATCCATAATTCTGGAATTTTGTGAAGGTGAGTTTGCGTTTTTATGTATTGTATTTCCAATTCATAATGGTGGAAAAATCATTGGGCATGATTGCTGATCCATTTCGATACATAATTTCTTTCTAATTTATTGCAATGTGTCATTTCTCTGAAAAAAATTGCTCTCTAGGCTATCCAAAAGAGTGTTACCAAACTCTGTTCAGAAACGCTTTTTGATGTTTACTCTAATTTGTTCTTTCTATGTTTTGCATTAGTATTATCTGTTCTGTATCAGATTTTTCTACTGATTTTAATCTGCACCGTTTAAGACTTTTTGTTTAAGATTTTTTGTATCCTTAGTTCTGTTGCAATCAATGTACAGTTTTAAGTAGTATGCAGATTAGACTTTTATGCTTATTACTGTTCTGCCAGTTAGATTAAAATTTACCTTGCATGATCATAATTTTTTATTCTTGTTTTTTAAATAATTATTCTGCTTATCTCTTTTAAAAATGTTTCTGATTATGATTTCTGATTAAACAGTTTGCAGTCAGGATTTTTGCTATTGTCTTCCTTGTGATTAGAACACAAGTTTGGGAGAGGAAAAGGGAGAAAATAACCAAGAACATTCTGCCCTTTCAGGAAAAAAAATCCCTGCTTGATATTTTATAGAAATAATAAAATCTTTAGTAGTGGTTTAGAAATCTTTTATGCCAAGATGGTTCATGGAATCTATAATCTCTGCTAAAGCTGATTCTTCAGAATTATATGCATCATGATTGCTTTGTTTTGTTTTTCTGAAACCACACTTGCTACAGCATCAGTTTCAAACACTATGGTAAAGTACGAAGACAGGCTGAACAGTATAATCCGAAAACATAGTTCATTGCTCAAATAGAAATGCACGTTGCATATTTCACTAAACTGAGATTTACAAGGTAATTTATATTACTTTGCAATATTTTCAGATTAGAGTTCCTAATGTGAATTCAGTTAGATTTGTTCCTATTCATAACTTTATCAAAGACAAATTTGAACTGGCAAATTAGCCAGGACTTTGATTACCAGTATGGAATACCTCAACAATTCCAAAGAAGAGAAGGTGGCTTAGAATAATGAAAGTAATCTGAAAACTTCTGTTTCCTTTAAGTTCTCAGCAGAGCCTCTGCTTGGGTAATTGTAGATTGAGATGCTCATGATGGTTATTTACAGTGACAAAAGGGAGTCTTTCCTATGTGATTTCCTTTTTAGGGGTATAAGTAATACTGGAACTGTGTGGCTTAATGAGATGATACATGAATTGTGTTAGCTTTTGAAATATGAAATATTAAAGAACACTACTCCAAAAATGTTCAAGACCTATAGAGGGTGTTGAATCACCATATCTGACACTTCTTCTGCCTAGCAATTCATATTAGGTGTTGATATATCTTCAGTCTTCCAGAATTCAGAATCTTTTCCTCTGTGTTACCTCATTTTATATTCTCATTTTAGTTGTATATATTGGTATTACCTTGTCTGTGTTGAACCCATAAATCCACCTAATTTCTTAAACAAATAAATAAATAAAATGAATGTGTCTTCCAGGCATCTGTACATTATTTAGCAAAATCCCTCATCCAAACTGTATTAGATGGCCAACTATTACCTCTCAACTGTCAAATGTCCTGTTGTTACCAAAATTATGAAAAAGGAGTTTTTTGTTTTTGTTTTTTTTTTTTTCTGAAAGCAAGGTGCTCTAATTTCACTTTTATTTTCCATCCCTCCTGACCTTCTAAAAAAAAAAAAAAAACAGAATCCTGATTTATTCCTTAGGTCTTGTGCTCACACTTTGTATGAATTTTCCCAAGTCTGTTTTAATTCTTTTTAAATATCTGAATTGGTTTGAAATTCTGACCAGAACAACTAATACAAAGCTGTTCTCTGCACAACTCCTTTCTAATGTGAACAGTGTGCCACAAGGATTCTGAATTTGAGAATTGCACCTTAAGAAGTATTGGACAGTTGACATATCCAATATTTTAATTTTATTTGCTATTTCCTAACTAAATTTGAACAGGAAATATATAATCTAAATGGATTTGTGTCAGATTTGTAACAAATGCAAAATGTATCAGATGTTTGAAATGCTATTACCACTTCTTGGATTTGATTGCATTTTTTGTTTGTTTGGTTGGTTTTTTTACTGTATGAAGCTATAATCTTTGTACCCCAGTTTAAAAGTGTCATGGTTTCCTATGGTGACTTGAAACCTATGCCATTTACTAATGCATAACCAATCTTTCTGCAACTGCTGTTGCTATTTACAGTTTCTAGAAAACCTGAGCATCAGAAGACATTACAAACTAACGCAGGTCATGGATTAACTAGTTTCTGATGGACTGGAATATGGACTACTTAATAGGATTATAAATACATTCTCATACGTTTTTAATGTACTAAAGATCAAATTGTTGAAATTCTTACAATCTTCAGTCTAAGTAATATTCACATGGTGTTGGCTGTGTTGGCTGCCATCACTGTTATCCTTTCCCTGGATTTGTCATGAAATGTGACATGGGAAATTGTGTGAATGCTTTTGCGCTACATTATTTTAACTTTGTGGTAATCAAGCAACGTTTCACTATGTGATAAGATCACATGACATAAATATTTTTTGATGAAAAAGATGCACATTCTATAATCTGACAGCCAATAGTTAGTGTCAGTTCCACATGTGCTTTTGGGGATCCTTCATAAGGAAGGAAGGAACATTATGTAGCTTTTGTGAGTTAATTTCATGTTCAGCAATTACACTGAAAATTATTGATTCTGTGTCTCCCTAGGAACTTACATCATGGATAGAAATGATTAGTGACTTTCCATGCTATCTGATTAATTTTTCTTTTGGTTCACATAAGGATTACCTTGGGAGGGTAAAGCATTAAATGAAAACATTTTTGTAGCTAATATAGTATCAATCATTTTATAGTATATTGATCATGTTAATCACAGTGACATGGGAATTTTTAAGGGAAAACTTTGCTGCAGCTAAAAGCCAGGTATCAGAATATTTCATTCTTAGTTATTGTCTGTCTTGAAACAGCTGTAGAAATGCTTATTGTGATGATGACTTCTGTTATATAGATACTTTCGACCAGCTCCATATCACTCATCAAATAGCCTTCAGATTATATTGACTTGCAATTTCTACCTGGCAGTCCTGAACTTTAATGGATGGTTCAGATATTGATCCAGCAAGACAATGAACACTGTAGGCACTGGGTCCTTTCTGCTGAATCCTTTCTACTCTGATTGGGTCATTGATCAGTACTATTCTGAACATAGGCCACTGGAATCAGTGCTTCATTTCTTAAATCTTCAATTCATTTCAAAACCTTTATGAGACAATATCGAATGCATGAGTGTATGTAGTCTTTGGGTACAATGGGACTGACTTCCATCTTAATTTATCTTAATCTTGTGGAGATAAGTGTGCCTGAGTGGGACAGAATTAGATTATTTTATTTGAACAACGTGAAAATTATATGTTTTAAATGTTGATTAAAATGTGAAGTTATAGAGAATGAAGTAGATACCTGTTCTAAATAAATGTGAATATTTCCCTCACTTCCCATGTTTCCATTGGCTATCTGAAATACAGATAACATAGTGCTAACAAAGGGGAAAGTAGTAAGCACTAGAATTCCAATCAAGTGATTTTATTATGCAAGCTTATCCATGAAGTTGGCACTTCAAATTGAAGTTTAATGAAGCATATATGTGATTGATATTAAATACTTATTTTATGGCACTGATACCACAAATAATATATAAACTAGACATAGTGATTTCACTTCAGAAAACAGGAAAACATAATAAAAAGTTTACAGTGATACATTATTTTCTCTTGCAGTAATGAAAGGTGCTGCAAGTAATTCCTCAGTGATGTTCTCCTCTATATATGTTTTTTTACAGAGAAAAAACAGAAATATTTGATTCCTTAATGGAATTATTTTTGCAAAAGGTTGTAATTATTCTTTGCTGATGTCTTCCTACCCCATGAAGAGTTGAAAAGATGGCAGAGGTCAATCTCCCTCATGCTTACTTGTATTAAGACAGTGACAGCTGAGGGAAAAATAAACTGACAGCTACTGTTGTTGCATTAATAATTGAATAACTCAATTTGGCAATTATAAGTGAGCTTTGGTATACTGTCATTTTATTGCCGTGTCCCTAAATGCTATCATAGATTTGTCTCCTGACAGCCTGTTATTTTACATGATGTCTCTTTCAAGGCAACTGTTTCTGTACTTGCTGAATTATTTTTAATTTAGCGACCTAGTTCTCCTTCAATTAATATTAGAGAAAGACTATTTATGGCCCACAGTTGACTATTATTAGGATTATTGACTATTATTAGGATTACATATGCATTTTTTTTTAATTTTCAACCTGTAAAATAGGATATAATCACTTTTGCATGGTTCCAGAGCACCCATCTAGTTTTAAAACAGTAATTTCACTATTGATTTGCATAACTTGAGATTCTTTCTTGAAGCTTCATTTGTCTGCTTTATCTACTAGTATTTCCTACAGCTTCTGCTTCCAAGAAGTATCAAGAACCTGTTATACTTCTGTGGCAGCCAAAACCTCTGTTACTATATATACATTATTCTGAATATAAGTATGAAGAAACAGTTAAAAGAATTAAAGCAGGTCAGCAACAAGAATTTGTTTGAGCTTAAAGACCTTTGCAAAGAGCAGAGAGAACTTCTACCTGTACATTCAGATAAAATCTGCCCTATGTATGCCTTCATTAAAGATGCCTTGTTTATATACCTTTTCTTTTAGAAATTGTGTCAAAAGTTACTGGAATTCCATTTCTAAAAAGCTAGTTATCATTTTTCAGATCAGTACAGGGGCATGGTATTTCAATAACCACCAGGAATACTTTTAAAATAAACTGAAGCTCTAAGATCATATGGGAGGACTTAGGTTTCAGAAACAATTCTCCATTGTGTCTGTAGTCTATGAACTAATAGTTTCCCAAGACAAGACTGTAGAGAGACATGTTCTTTCATCAGACTCCAACTGGTATGATTGGAAATAGTTCAGAATTTCTCAGCCCATCTGCTTCTTTTTTCAGTTACACCAGCTGATCTAACAAAAGCTATTAGCTCTCCCAGTAAACCTTGTCTTACGTGTGGTGCTAGACCAACACTATCCTACTTTACTGCAATATGATCTGTAACACTGCTAATATCTGCAGCCAAGGCTTTCCTAGATCTTTTTCACTTCTCTTTGTGTTTGCTACAAATCATACTTCACAGCTGGCAGTGTTTTGTTCTTGTTTCTGTCAGTGGATATTAGATGGAGGAATCTCTTTCATTCACTCCTCTAATCTTTTACTGTTAGTAGGAAAAGGTTAAGGTGGTGAGGATCATATTTTCAATTCTCTGGTGTATGTTGTGACCTATTTTTTATATTTAGGATGTACTGCTTCAGGTGTATCTAGTTTCATCTTATATATTGTCTCTGTTGTAATAGAAAGGACCAAAGGATTGACTTTCCATTAGCTACCAATGATCTCACACCTGTGCGTTAGCCAGATTATTTCCCTGACTTGTGCCTTTTGTGTCAGGATTCTGTAATGTGCACTATATATATAGCCAACCTGCTATATGATACCATTTAGCAGTTTACCCTCTGAAAATATGGCATTATTAAGAAATATATTTATCATCTGCTTTTTAACACTTGTGCTCAATCCTTGATATGTTAGTGTATACCTGTTACATTTAGCAGCATCAAAAAACTATACTGATATAGATACTGGGTATTCAAGTATAATCAGGTCATTAATCCTTCATTCTTTTAGCACTAGAAAGAATTTAAAAATATAGTCAGAGTATTTTCAGAATTATCAACCTTTCATTCAGATGGAATAAAAACAGTGAGAAATAACACTTTTAATTAAAAGAGAGAAATAGCCATTTATTGCTAATCTCCTTCCTGATTAAAATTTTATGTGTGAACTTTCATTCAATCTCTTATTGAGAAGGAAAAAGCCTTGAACTAAGTATGGTGCTGGAATAATTTGAGTCTCTGTAACAAATATCTCTGGGAAAAATATTGACAAGCAAACATTTAGCAGAATCATGGAATCACAGAATTGTCAGAGTTGGAAGGGACTTCTAGAGATCATCTAGTCCAACACCCCTCTTAAAGCAGGATTGCCTAGAGCACATTATTCAGGAATGCATCCAAGTAGGTCTTGAAGGTCTCCAAAGAAAGGGACTCCACAACCTCCCTGGGCAGCCTGTTCCAGTGCTCTGTCACTCTCACTGGAAAGAAGTTTCTCCTCATATTTGAATGGAGCTTCCTGTGTTCCAGCTTGTGCCCATTGTCCCTCTTCCTGTCACTGTGAACCACTGAAAAGCGTCTGGCTCCATCCTCCTTCAACCCACCTTTTAGGTACTTGTAAGCATTAATAGCATCTCCCCTCAGCCTTCTATTCTCCAGGCTAAAGAGTCCCATCTCTCTCAACCTTTCCTCATAAGGGAGATGTTCCAACCACTTAATCATCTTTCTTTCCCTATGCTAGACTCTCTCCAGTAGTTCCCTTTCTCTCTTGAACTGGGGAGCCCAGAACTGGACACAATATTCCCGTTGAGGACTCACCAGTGCAGAGTAGAGGATGAGAACGACTTCCCTTGACCTGCTGGCCACAGTCTTTCGTATTCAGCCCAGGATTCCAGGTGGAAGGATTTTTTTCCCCTCTAATACTAGGTGCCATGTTATAGTAGATAACAAGCTATTCTTGCACTTTTAAAAATATTTCTGTTATTGCTGTTCAGGAGGGCCTCTTGTACTCCTTGTTAAGTGTTAGTTAAATGAGAGACATCAAAGTTAGGTGTGACTAGCTTGGTCACGTGCCTGGATATGCAAGTCAGGGGGTGTGTGGAGATAAAAACCAGGAAAAAATAATGATTAAAAAATTTTCAAAAAGTCTTGACATACTGAACAATATTTTATTTTTCTGTTTTCTGCAGTAAAACATTCCTGTTTGAAGAGAATGCTGTGACACTCTGGTGAACACCATTATTCTGCTTCTGCACAACCTCTTGTGAGAGCCATCATAAGTCTATTGTTTGTGATGATCTTAAATGATTTTGTAATGCTTTTCTGTTTGTTCACCACCCTCCTCTTGTTCTTCATCTCCTTAGCCTCTATTTGTAAATTTCTACTATCTCATCACATGTGAAAATTCATACCTGTTATTTTTCAGTGCCAGACATCTGGGACTCTGCAACAGCTGGTCTGTTGTCCACAGAAGGTACAAATCTGATTAACCTCACATTGGTGTTGATAGCAAGATTCCTGTTTTTTTTGCTTATGCTTTCGACTCATTGTAAATTGGCTAAGGTCTTACAGAGTAATCTTATCATTAATTCTTGAAGTCCTGTTGCAGGATCACAGTTTATAGGCTGAGCACACTATCAAATATGAGCTCTCTCTAATAGCTTCATTAATTACTATCTGCTAAGCTTCTATACTGTCTATGTTCATGCTCACTTAAACCATTTGCAAAATGTGGAAATTCTGGTGACTTCTGTTATGCTTATGTGAGAAATTTGTATTATTAAATAATCTTAAATAAATGAATGTCACAATAACAAAAAAAAAAAAGAAGATTCTATTATGAGAAGTGGATTTAAGCATTTGTGTTGGACACCTTTCAGTATAAATACAATAATATAAAAAATTATAACTATAAATATGCATCGATATTTGCAAAATTTGGGCTCAATTTACTAAAATTTACTAAAATCCATATCCATTACCAAAATGAAATCCAGCCGGAGGACGGTAGTTGTATATACTATCCTTTTGCCCTTGTAGCCTTGTAGCTTTAATCACAGAATCACAGAGTATCAGGGATTGTAAGGGACCTTGAAAGATCATCTAGTCCAATCCCCCTGCCAGAGCAGGAACACCTACATCAGGTCACATAGGAATGTGTCCAGATGAGTTTTGAATGTCTCCAGAGAAGGAGACTCCACAACCTCTCTGGGCAGCC
>VXBJ01005146.1:53569-95583 GCA_013400055.1 Nycticryphes semicollaris
ATGACCCCCTTGTCCTTGATATGCCTAGATATAGTGCCAAGGATAAGTCGTTCCATCAACTTTCCAGGGATGGAAGTAAGGCTGACCAGTCTATAGTTGCCCGGGTCCTCCTTCTTGCCTTTTTTTAAAATTTGAGTGACATTAGTTCTCCTCCTATCCTCAGGTACTTCTTCCATTCCCCATGACTCGGCAAAGATGATGGAGAGTGGTCCAGCCAGCTCCCTCAGCACCCATGGGTGCAGCCCATCAGGACCCATGGACTTGTGGACATCCAGGTTGCTCAGCTGGTCCTTAACTCATTTCTCATCAACCAAGGAAATGTTCTCCTTTATCCTGACTTCTTCTGGGGCCTCAGGGGCATGGGACTCTTCAGGGCAGTCAGCAGCAGTATAGACCGAGGCAAAGAAGGCATTCAGTATCTCTGCCTTTTCTGTATCCTCTGTCACCAGGGCACCCGCCTCATTCAACAGTGGGCCTACATTGCCTCTATCATTAGCTTTATCAACTCATTTGCTGGTGTAAGACAAGTGTACGAATAGAAATCCTGGATATTCAGAGAGGAGTCTTCTCTGATTTTCATCATGCTATTTTCTTATTCAGTTCAGAAAGGAGATCAACTTGATAATTTGATGTTTGCTTGTTATTGCAGTGACCACAGTATTTCTCTAACTTAAAACCTTTCATGGTAGTATTTGTCCCTACAAACATTGCTGTCAGTTTCACTGTATAGGATATATTACCATGATCATTTTGGTCATATTTTTCACACTCTTCTGGTTTGTTATGAAAAGACTCAATTGACTACTGGAGATGCAAGTGGATAAAAAAGTTGCATCACGTGATGATAAGCTCTATGCTTTCCAACTGTATTTTTTAAAGGTTTAAAGTAGTAGGTTTTCATACTTGATAACAGTGTTTATGTGCTTAGAACATAGGTACATAATCAGTTTCAAGGAAATTTTCACAGAATTAAACAGTGTGTCTGACCATATATTTATATATGTTCATAACAGTGTATGACTGCAAGAGTACTCTAGAAGAGTTACAGAAGAATTAACATGTGCAGTAAATGCACATTTACCAAATAAACCATGAATTCCACTAATAAAATGTTTTGCTTATACTAAGGTATTTTGGAAGGAAATGCTTAATTTGAAAAACTTTGTGTAGAATACTTTCACTTTCTCAACACTTCCTTAAGTCCATTTGTATTTTGCAGTTTTATTTATTTCTTTTCTTTCAGTAAAGCTTAAACACTCTTTGTATGTTTCCATAATTCATGAAATTATCTGTAATTGTGTAATTAGTGTAAGTACATGCAATCACATTTATAAGACATAATTATGAAGTGCAATACAATAATTGTGGTGGGTAATGTCATAAAGGAATATCTGTTAAACTTTGTAAATATATTGTCTGTGAATATTCAGAAGTTAATGTTTAAAGCTGAATATCAAACTTGTTTGAATATCAAGAGCAGATAGGGAAATTTTACAGGGATAGCTGGAGCTGCTCAAGAATATGGTGACAAAATGATGAAAAGCTGAAATCACCCATGGAAACACATCCGCTTTCCAAATTGAGGGTGAGTTTTCATTGTTTGGCCAGGACTCCAGAGCATCTGCAATCAAAAACTGGGTGTACATTGGAAGCTTATTACTAAGGCTAGTTTGCAATCTGGGTACTTTGTAACTAAAGTTTGGATTCCCACTTGGACATCCAAGAACATATATGGCAGCCTCATATTCTCCAGGTTTCTAAAGCAGACATCATATATTTCCTAAGGCCCTGGTAGGTACTTTTATCTCAGAGTAAGTGTTGAGGATCTCATGCTCTGTACTGGACATGAGGCTTCTCCTAGGGGTCTTCTCCAACTCTGGGATTCCCAGTCTTGTTCTTCAGTCCTCAGGTCTCAGAAGAAGATGTTGGCTTCTCCGTCACTGCAACTGCTGTGTTCTTTGATTTTGTTAGTTTAAGATCTGCAGGCTCTGTTCAGGTTAGTTTTCACTCCCAGAACAGTCATGCACCAGTATATACTGGATGTCATCCATCTAGAAAGCAGCTTGGCAGAACAGGATTTAAGGATCCTGGCAGACATCAGGCTGAGCTAATGCTCATGCCATAAATATACCCTTGGATCAAAGAAGGCAATTGTTATCTTGGGATGCATTAAGATGAATGTTACCAGCAGCTGGAGCGAGATATTCTTTCCCCTCTACTCAGCACTGATGAGGCCACACCTGGTGTGCTGTGTCCAGTTCTGAGCTCCCTCGTACAAGAGAGACGTGGACATACTATCTATATCCAACCAAGGACCACTGAGATGATCAAGTGACTGTAACTCATCTCCTGTGAGGAAAGGCTGAGAAAGCTGAGACTGTTCAGCCTGGAGAAGAGATGGCTCAAGGGGAAACCTATCAGTGTATATAAACACCTCAAGGGAGGGTGCAGAGAGGACACAGCCAGTCTTTTTTCAGTGATGCTCAGTGGCAAGAGAGATAGGGTACAAACTGAATCATGGGAGTTTCCATCTGAATATCAGGAAACAATTTTTCACTGCGAGGGTGACTGGGCACTGGGACAGATTGCCCAGGAAGATTGTGAGGTCTTCCTTCTTAGGGGTATTTGAAAAGCATCTAGACATGGTCCTGGGCAACTGATTATTGGTGGTCCTGCTTCAACTGGGGGCTTGGACCAGAAGACCTGCAGAAGTCAATTCCAACCTCAATCATTCTGCAATTCTGTGAAAAACCCATAACCACAAGTGATAAACCAGTAACTACATAAAACAGGTTTCCTCTTCAGGAATAGTTTGTATAACTGTGTTTCTTACCTCAAAGAAAATAAATGGAAACGTGTTTTGTATTTTATTGATTTTGATGACTGCACCAACATACAAACAGATTATGGCAAGGTTTTGACATATAAAGTGGCTATGCCAGCTTTGTATGCCCCTTCACAAACTTCACATAAAAAAAGCTGAAGAAAGTTATCTGCAAATGGCATATTTCCATGTAATTAGATTCTCTTTTATTTGCTTAACAGCTCTGTGATATTAATGCAAGTTCTGTACTTGTTCAATACATAAATTACTTTTATTATGCTTGCTTTTTTAAAAGTTATTTATAGTCTGATTTACATTTTCCACATTAGACACTAACTTTGTATTTCATACTGTATTAGATGACAGAGCCGAAACAAATTATATGTATTTGACTTCTGCTTTGCTTGACAATAATAAGCAGTGTTCAGTTAGATGCAGCTTAGGCATCAGGGGTATATTACTCTAATAGTATTACTCTGTCAGAAGAGAAGAATGATTTACTTAGAACCAAAAACGTATTTAACATTAGTACATCCCCTTAGTCTTAAAATAAGAACTAGGGCCATTTGACAGTTATTATTGAGTATATAATTTGCTAGGCACTCTTATTTTGCAAAGCATATGGATTGTAAAATAAATGTATGATCAAAATTGTATATTCCTTCAAGAATTTATTAGACTCTTGTTTTCCTTTTTTTGCACGTGATACTATTTCTAAGCAGGAAAAACTAATATTTTTTTAATTAATGGTCATTTAGAAAAAGAACAGTATTGCACTACGTTGTTCTTTGTGGCTATAGAAACCATAGGTGAATGTCATTCCATATAGCAGTCAGATTCTCTCCAACACCAGTAAAATACAATTGAATATAAACACAGGAAAGGAGGATAATTTTAATATGGAAGTTATTTACTGAATTTTCCTGTACCATGATCCAGTTGAGTGTGATCCAATTAATGGAAAACCTTTTATTTAACTATGTTTGTTAATCGTGTTTGTTTGCATCACACCTCTACTATACGAGTTCTGTGCTTTGGGAAAAATGTTTATTCCTCCTTGATATATAGTATAACTTCAAGAGGGAGGAGGGTGGTGGAGCACTCATCATTGTCTGAAGCACTGAAAATTTGGCACAGCTGTATGATGAAACTCTCCAAGGTGCTCAGCTGGTGAAAACTGATAATTCTCATGGCGCACATAACAATCACTGCATGAACTGTGGAGAAAGAATGCTCCCTTGGTTCAAACTGTTAGTTGCACCGTCTCATCTTTTTGGCTTACTTTCACAACCACCCCCACCTCCATGTAGTTTCTTAGTCTTCTCTGTTAATTTAAGTGAACAATCCAGGCCCCTTTCTGATGCATTCAGAATTGTTACACTGTGTCGCTTACACTAGGTCTCAGGATATTCATACAGTCTAAAGAAAAGTTCTACAATGTGTGCTAAACAGGGTTATTTAGTTTTTTGAGGTATCATGCAGACAAAGAACAGAAATTCCTCAGTACTGAGTTAATAAATAATGACAACTGCTACTTCTGTATCAACTCTGTTATGAAAGCATATTGCTTCATTAAAAAACGCTCGAGGGAAAAAAATAAAGATTCAAAAAAACCTACAGTCAGCATTAGCATTCTAGAAACATATTTTTACAAAGTCTTTGCAAGCGTGCCTTTGTTGTAAAGCTGAAATTATGCCATGTAGCAGATCATACACCAAACTCTTCAGCACAAGTGAGTCACTGAGGCCTCCTTACTTCCCTTGGAAGCATATATCTATATGTTAGAAATTTACAGAAATATATAATATTTTTATTTTCTTGTCTTGAAGAGCAGTTCAGCTTTGTAAAATAATTATAGTCCTTAGAACATTCAGATTAATGTGTTAATCATGTAGTGATTACCGTATTCATCGCTTTTTCTACATGCAGTTCCATTTGATGATAGATTGCTTCAGTGGCAGCTTGACTTTTTTAACCAGAAAGTTTCAGTAAGTTATGAAGCCAAATAATACCTAAGGTGGAATGGGACTAAACTTCTATAATTTTCAACTCTGAGTTGCTTGTTTAACTAAAGAATTAGCTCTGGGATTCATTATTGTACACACTTTAGCTCTGGCTGAAGCTTCAAAAGTTGTCTCTAACTGTAAATAAAGCTTAGAAAATGCATGGTATAAGGTTTGAAAAGTAATTAGGGGATCATTCTCAGTTGTTTTGGTAGGGAAAAAGCCCAATAGTTAATTATTTACGTTCATTGAGGTTTGTTCATTATTATTATTTGAGGATTTGGTCTTTAGACCCAGCTCTGGCTGATCAGAATTAATGGGCTGGAGCTTCCATAGCAGACCTCAAGAAAAGCAGCAAACACACACAATAGTTTTCATAAAATGGAAAAATGAGAAATGAAATCTGTATAGTTTGAAAGCATACATTTTTTTATTTCAAGAAAGGCATTGTGATTCTATCATAGTTATGTAGGCCAGAATGCTGTTGACCTTTTTGGCTTCCTAGGCATGCTACCACTTCTTATTCAGCCAGCTGTTGACCAACATCCCCATGTTGGCATGGGGATGTTGGGCAGCTTTCCAGGCACTCTCTGGGCCAGCCACTCTCCCCCAAGCCTGTAGTGCTGCATTGGGTTGTTATGACCCAGGGGCAGGACTCGGCACTTGGCCCTATTGAATCTCATACAGTTGTCCTTGGACCATCAATCCAATCTGTGCAGATCCCTCTGTGGGCCTTTTCTACTCTCAAGCAGGTCGACACTCCTGCCTAACTTGGTGTCATTTGCAGACTTACTGAAGGTACACTCAATTTCCTCATCCAGACTGTTGAGAAAGATATTAAATAAAGCGGGCTCCAATACAGGGCCCTAAGGAACATCACTTGTGACCAGCCGCCCAACATTCAAATCCATTCACCGCAACCCTTTGGGCCTGGCCATTCAGTCAGTTTTATACCCAGCCAAAATACACTCATACAAGCCATTAGCAGCCATTGACTCCAGGAGAGTATTGTGGGAAACAGTGTCAACTTTTACTAAAATCTAGGTAGACAACATCCACAGCCTTTCCTTCATCCACTAAGTGGGTCACTTTGTCACAGAAGGAGTCAGGGTCGATCAAGCAGGACTTGCCTTTCATAAACCCATGCTGACTGGGCCTGATCATCTAGTTGTCCGGTACATGTCACATGATGGCCCTCAAGATGATCTGCTCCATAACCTTCCTTGGCACTGAAGTCAGACTGGCAAGTCTGTATTTTGCCAGATCCTCCTTCTTGTGGACAGATGTCACATTTGATAATTTCCAGTCAACCTCCAGTTAGCCAGTACTACTGATAAATGATATGAAGTAGCTTGGTAAATGAAATTCAGTACTAATCATACAAAGTAATCCACACTGCAAGACAATTTCAATAACTCAAACAACATACTTAGTTGCAAACAGTAACTGCTCAGGAAAAAGTACTTAGTGACATATTAGGCTGTTCAATAAAAACAGCTCTTAATTTGGTAGGCTGTATATGATCAAAGAATGAAGTTGCTAGTTCCTGTTTAGAGAAGAAGAAGAAAATATTGTTATACTGTTACAGAAAAAACCAAAACCCCTCATATTACATAATGTTACCTGAATTCTCGATGACCCCTTTCCTTTTCCTCTCATCAGGTCTTTAGACCTTGGTCATTTTAGGGTCACTTTAGACCTATTCTGTTTTTCTTTCTTATCTTTCACTTAATAGAAGACTGTATGTTGCAGGGTTACATGTTTGTATTCTAATCTCCAAGAAAAGTGTGCATACTTTAATATCAGAAGCTTTAAAAAATGCTGCAAAAAATTTCAGTAGTGTAAAAAACAAAGTACATTTAAAGCCTGTTTCTGTACTGTTTTTTTTTCTGTGAGAAGGCAATACAGTTCCTGTGGCTACCTCTGATCCTCTCTTATTTCAGGAAGTTTTCTCTCAAATAGAAGAAGTAGAATTTCCTTTACCATTTATCACCACAAACTGTGTTGTCAGATTTTATTGTGATATAAAGCACTGATAAAAGAATTGAAAATGTTAGAGCATATTTTAATTTATATATGTGGAAACTTAATTTAGTTCTGATTGAAAATTTGATGAAATGAAGGAAAATGAAGTGATCCTTCATGTGAATCACAACATTCAATATAGAATTACAAAACTTCATCATCAATTCTTATAATTTCTGGTACAAATGGACGTATTTTGTAAAAGAATGTGTGTGTGATTTAAACCTATTATTGTTATGTACATACAATAGAATCAGGATATGCATGGCAATATACTCAAAAGTGGTCACTTGCTAATTCAGGCACTAGTATTTCAATGACAATGTTTTTGCCCTATAGGTTTTGGTTTGTTTTTTTTTTTTTTTTTTAATCTTTTCTCAGACATTCTCAGACACATTCATTCTCTTTGGTATCTTATTTTGACATAAAAAGTTGATTTTTATAAAGAGATAACATTAAGATAAATGAAATGTTGTACTTTTCCAATTTTGCTTTCTTTAAGCCACTGTGTAATTTTTAAACTAGATACTGAAACTTCCTTCCAGAAGTCAGGGTAAAACTCCCTCCCAATCTTAAAGAAAGCTAATATTAGTCTAGCTAGAAACACTACAGATGGGTATGAGAGGGAAAGATTGTTAAGACAGTAGTAATTCGGAAAACGAGAATGGTAGAGAGAGATAAGAATCCAAAGTGAACTTTTAAAATAAAAAAAAAGGAATACAAATAATAGGCATATTTGGATACACGCATCAAGCATTTTTGTTTTAGAATTCAAGATGAAAACATGTTTGTCAAACAAGATGCAGAAATACGAAATCTCTGTGAAATGTAGCTCTATTTCATTAATTAGCCATGGGCTTTGATCTTGTTGAGACTTGCATGTCTGTAACAGTATGTATAAAAAATTTAATATTTGGATTAAAAAACAGCTCATAGATATAGTTAGTAAACTACAAAAAAACAGACAGGATTAGGACTGTATCTCTAAGGAACAGGTGAGTAATTGAAAATACTGTTTCTTAACCAACCCACTTTCTTTTAACACTATACCAGCACAGTAAAGTAAGTGCATGGGAAATTCATTGGTGAATCATATTGTCAAGGCCCTAAGGGCACTAACAGGCCTTAATGGCCCTGGCTCATACATCATAGCTTTTATCATGTAATGCTGCAGCATACGCTGACTGTCTTTTCCATAGGTCATCTTTTCTTGTTCAGGACATGGAGTAAGAACCACTTCATCAAAAGTCAATTCATATATTTATGTAGATAGTGAAAGGGAAACTGTTAATCCTGACTCAAATCATTCCTTCTCTAACTATTTGAATACACTTACTCTGATATTCATGTCTTTCTGAATAAATATATTCAGCTATGTGAATGTATGTATGTATTTCATCTCCAGGAAGCATGAGGTAAAGAGACAACAGCAAACTGGTCTTTTCCTAGTAATTGTCACATTTAAGTGTGCGGACTGCTTCTCATGCACTGTAGCTGCAGTCCATACATGTGTATAAGCTTTGAACTAGCTGTGTAGAGGTAACCATGTAGTCATATAACCCAGGTTTGTGGTAGGCTGCAAAAACAACCAGGGCAAACTGTCTTCCTGTGCTGAGCTCTAAGATGTCACTGCTATGCCATCATCAGCTCTTCAGTCCTTTCATTTACATCCTGTCTTGCACTGGTGAAACTGAATCTACATTGCATACCATGTGTGTTTCTATACCACAGAATCCTTCTGCCAAAAAAAAGTGTTATGATGAAATTTCCCTCTCCTCAATGCAGCTGAGAGACAGAATAACTGGAAGTGAATGTTTTCTTCTGGTTAGACAACCATTTTGATGAGATTAACACTTGTAACAAAACAAATTGGCACCTTTTAGCTGCTCTTCTCCCTGAATTTTGCTTGCTTTTTTCTCATATACCAAAAAAAAAAAAAAGTTTACATTTTCAGTGAGAAATTCTGGTCTTGCTGTTATGAACAGTGTAGTGTCCTTAGTGGTCCTACTTATTGTACTCTTTAAGAAATATTTTAGGGTTTGGGCAAATAGAAGTTCCCCTAGTTACAAATTTTTTCTTTTCATCTGAATAGCATTTCAGCACTACATACTGAAATTGGCTGGTTTCTACAAACTGTTATTCATATCAAGTATGTAAAGCTATAGATAGAATTTGAGTATTATTATTAGACTACAATACCTTAAAGGTGTTTTGTGTTTTTCCTGCACTTTATTTAAAATTGCCTTTTGTTTTTGACACCATAAATATAAGTGCCATAGCAATATATACTCATCCCACTGGAAGACCTTCGCTATCCTTCATTTTTTAGAATATTTTAAATTCTTTTCTCTACATGTTGAATTGGTCAGAGATGGGATAGATACAAAAGACTCAGACACAATATCACACTTATATGACTATGTTGTTTCTTACAGTAGTGGCTCATTTAAATTTGGAGTAAGGTTGGAATAGCTCAGACTTTTCTATGCTGTTCATGGAGACATGCTTTAGTTCTAGTATTATTGATGATTACTGAATTAACTAAAACATACTACGTAAAGAACATATCCTGACTTCATATCATGCATATGTGAATTGATGTAGTTTATTTCACACTCTTTATATGTTGCTTTGTGCTATTTACTCTTGTGTTATTTGTAACAATAAATCCTTATGAAAATAATCCTCATTAAGACAAAAATATTCCCGGTTGTAGATCTACCATTTATGTTACACTCCCAGAAAATCTCTTGAAGTTCTGAAGCAGTTACTTCTAAAACCCCTTTCTGAACGTCCAGGATTAAGCTGAACAGATATTAATTTCCTGCCATGGACAGGCTAGACCTTCTGAAATATTTTGCAATCCCACAAGTGAGACATCTCAACCAGTGCTTAATTTTATGAGCGGTGTCTTCAAAGGGGATTGTTCAGCATGGGTGAAGTGAAACACATAGCATCCCATACAAGAGTAGTAAAGTGAACACAAATGTTGAGAACTGATTATGGGTGGAAATGAGCCGAATGGAGTAGAAACAAAATACAGTAAAAACCCAGGGGAAAACAGGAGTAGAAAATGGATAATGAAAATGGGGGAAAGAAACAGGAAAAAAAAGCACAAATGGGAAGAACGTGACTATTTTCCAAGGAGTATTTGATCCCCACTGATTCCAGTCTTTTGAGGGATGATTTCTGAAATACAGATTGCTAAAGCTGATACAGAATAACTTCTACTGCTGAATTTATTTCATTCTCACTAAATCCTTCAACATTATGAATCACAACAAATACATAACCTACAGAGATTCATCTTAAAATTCTAGGTACAAATTGTCTTGTTTCAGTGAGTAATTAATAAATTCCCCCAAGAGATGAAGTCTAAGGATTCCATCTATGGCCTACACCCGAATATAAAGATAAGTAAGAACATGCTTATTTTTATTTATAGAGACTTACCACATGATTTCAGAAATGTGGCCATGTTGCTTAGCACTTTCTGTCACCATTCCCCATTTTAAACTTTTACATTTTAAGCACATATGAAATAAGGCATCTAAAGCAGCAACTTTAGGAGAAAAAAAGAAAAAAGAAAAAAATAAGGAAGTGTGTGTAAATTTCAGGTTTGGTTTGATCTTGGTCCTGAGTTGTCACTGAAATTTAAATTCCAATGCTAACAGAAACAAGCCTGGCTCAGGACCTCCATTAAGGTGAAACTATATGGAGCCTGTAGATACTGAGGGAAAGTATGGCATATGCTCTGTCTATTCTTAGTCTTCCCTTTATAGCTGCTTATGTTTGCCTTTAAAGTAAGGATACATAGTGAGGTTATGGCCATTCTTATATTCACCTCTTCAGTTGCCTTTGATCAAACTTAAGTCATTAAGATTGGTGTACATAAAAAGAGAAAGCCTCATTTATCAGACTAATTGATAGACTTACATCATCATAGCTACAACAATGAAACTACAATAATATATAGTCAACTATCTCTCTATCTGCATATATAAAACTATACCTTTACATTGCATAAAGCTTTTGCTATGGTTTGAGAAACCCACAACGATTTATTGTCGTTTAGACAATTATTTCATCACCTGATGACCCCTCCCTACCCAGGAAGGGGAATTGTGGAAAAACAAGGAAAAGAGCATTGAAATATAAATCAATTTAATAGGATAAGACTAAATAATTAATAATACTAAAGAACCAGTATTGATCCTGATACCAATATAAAATATACAAGGATTATACTCAACTAATCTTACCTGTAGGAAGCTGTGCAGTCCCAACAGTGGACAGCAAATGTCAGACACTGCGAGCAGTGTGGCTTCAGTAAGAAGGGAAAGCTTCAGGGATCCAGCACCGGGGCAATAAGTTCTCTAGACTGCTGCCATAATGTGAGAGAGAGTGAGAGAGAACTTCATTGCAAACTTTCTAATTTATATGTGTTGTGAAGTTCATGGTATAAAATAATCCAGCTTGGGTCAAGAGCCCAGGTCTCACTCCTCCTCATCCCTGCACCTGGCAAGGCTAAAATATACTGAGACCTTGAAACCCACATAGCATAACTGGCTATAAATTAAATATTTTCTCAAATTCAGACACTAAAGTCTTGTCAAAGTGCAGTTTTCCCCAGCGTTAGAAGATAATTTAGTCCTGTGTCTCTCAAACTAGGGCAGACTTGATTTGAAAAAAATGATTGGGAGTTAATGTAATGTACTTTTAAACTTTTTTTTTTTTTTTTTTTTTTTTACTTCTAAAGCTTACTGTAAAAAGTGAGTAGTTCTTGTGAATCAGTTTCCTCCTCAAATCTCAAAACACAGAACACCCAGCCAAACAAACAAAGCAGAACCTGTGGAAGACACAAACACTGACACAGAGCTAATTAACATACATCTGTACAATTACCCAGCTAGGCAGGAGGGAATGATGAACCTTTTAATCCTATTAAGTCTACATAAGACAGTACTTTGCATTTCAATTAAAAAGAAAATATAAAGATTTCTAAATGCTACCACACTCCTGAAACAGCAAATTAATGGAGTAAAAACCTGAAAGCACAGTAGAGATCAGCTTCTTTTGTTCTCCCATGCTGCAAAGTTTAAGTCTTTTCTCTTGGATTTGTGAAAACTAAGAAAGCATTGTTTTGTTTGGTAGGATTTTTTACTCTAAAAAGAAAATATTTTAATGTTATCTGATTACTAAATAGCAATTACTGCAGTTATTTGGCAAATCAAATTTTTATAAAACATAACATTTTTCTAACTGTTTCTTCTGTCTTAATGGGATGTTATGCTGGCTTTGGGTACTAAGGGTTCATGATCGATTTACTTATATCACGTATTTTGTCACTACACCTTACATACCTAAATCAGAGTTAGTTACTCTGGTAAAAATCAGCTGTCTTCACATCAGTTGATATGAAAACTTCAAAACGTAATTAAAACAAAAGTTACTACAGAAATCCAAAGGATTTTTCCAAGTGCCACAGGTGACCTACTTCTCTATTAGAAATAAGCAGTGACATATTTATTGATATAAAACAGGGATTTGATAAAGTTTTATATTAAATGTGACAGTGTTTTAACAAGATCTGATGGCAAGGCATGCTTCATTATTAATCACGTAGAGGACAGGGTCAGACACAACTGTCAGGAAGACCCTCCCATTGAGTTGAGATTCAGAAAGGACCCCCTTGCTTTCTAAACTCCTTCTCAGAGAGGAGTCTAGAGGTGGCTGGATCCATTCCTAGCCTATAGGAACTCCCCCAGTTCACACTGTCACACCAAGGCCAGTCAGAGTTATAACTGATACCTGCTGATTCACACTTTAAGAAAAAATGTGTGAAATCCATTTCTGTGTCTGAACTTCTGTTATCTTTATATGAACAACAATATTTACTTCAATGTGTAAGAGAAGGAAGAACTGCCTTTCTTAAGATGTAAATTAGATATATTCAGCTTTTTTTTCTAAGAACAAAGTAGTGTCTAAACATATTTAAATTTTCAAAAATATATTTTAATATTGTTTAAAATGGTCTATTTTCTGTTTGGTGAATAGTAATAAGAGATAGAGAGAGAGAGTTTTTCTTCCTTAGAACTGCTATTCAGACTACTGATGTGTGGCTGGGTCTGATTTCCCAGGTGGCTGGGACAAAAATACTTATTGTAAACAGAATAAATAATTTGTGCTGACACAAAACCAAACCTACTAACTTTCATTCCTGTTTTGATAAATATTCTTTTAGTATTTATCAGCCCATAGAATGTAATTGCTTCAGTGCTAAATAAATATAAATATTATTTACTTGTCATGGAAAATATGTAAATATGTCAAAAGAAAAAAAATGGCCCAGATTGCAAGCAGATAAATGCAAGCTCAAAACCTAAGCATTTTTAGAAACAAGAATTCTGCTGAATTTTAATAACTAATACCTGAAATGAGGGAAAGTTTATCTGTTCTTGTTTCCTCTGAGGAAAGGCAATATCTTTCTTTTGAAGAATTAAGTGTTCTAGTACTTCCTCCTCTTCTTCTGCTTCTTTTGTTTGATATTATCTTTTAAATGTTCCTGACTTCAGTATAACCAAAATGAAATTAAAATTCTTATGTTTTCTCAAAGCCAGCAAGCAAATAAAAACCCCTGACCTATATAGCTATTTCACGTCCTCCTTTATTTTGCTGCTTAAAACCTCACCTTCTTCCTGTCACTCAGGATCATGCTACACATCTCATCTTATTTCTTGACAAAAACATTCAGACTATGTAGGTGTATTTTCCTTTATAATTTTCCCAGATTTCACAGACATGATCATCCTTGTTCTGCAGTCAAAACAAGCCTGAATCATAGTTTCGCTGTAGCACAAGAAAAGAGAACGAGGGAATGAGAAAGGTGTACTGTAACTTCAGTAAGATGCTATAGTAGACTTTTTTGGAACAAAAATTTTTTTGCTGAAATATTTCCTATATTGAATATAAAAGTACTTATTTCTGCCAAGTTAAAGTTTCAAACAACTCAGTTATTACAGGCAAATCTCTCTGCATATGAGCCTTGTTAATTGTCAATGACTGTCACCCTTCATCAATAATCGTATTCATATAATTGTCACTTCCCCTTGAATTTTTCTCAAAACATATTGTTAACTTCTATTATTGTCTCTTTTTTTTTTTTTTNCTTGTACATCTTAGAAGTGAGGAAACTCAGTTAGACCTATACAGTTTCTCCTTGCCTCAGACATTTATTTGAATATTAGTGTATCCAATTTTTTCTTTACAGAGCAGCTCTCATGCAGAACTCTCTCTTCTGACACAAACAGCTTGCTTTTGTTATGTACCTTATACTCGGGAAAATCCATGGAAATGATTCACAAGACCTCTCCTTCTACCAGGGAAATTTTGACCTATAATATTTCCTTAGCTGGTAGTGTAAAACTGTCCTTATGCTTCTCAGACATTGGCGCATAAACAATTTGCTGAGAACAGTCCTTGGCCACAGGATAAACTCAGCCAGCTCACCGTACCAGAAGAGCCTACAGACAGCTTCCACTTGTGCATGGAGTTCCAGAATAAATTTATCATGGGAACATTATTTTTTAACTCTGTCTTTTTGAACAGAGTTGTGATTTTTTAAGAAATAGTATATAATAATTTGAGTCAACAAAAAGGAGAAACCTCTGTCCACAGGTAGGATCTGTTCCTCACCCCTTGAGAAAAATCCATCTGACCTCCCTCTGCCTGTCCATTGTCTTAAAATATGTCACGAACGTGAGAAAGTCAAGATATTCTTCACTTTGCTGTTATTTGTAAATTTACAAACCATAACTCATCTTCATATAATTTTAAGTCTACATCAGACTGATATCTCCGATGTCTTTTTATGCAGACCTGTTTTGTGTAGTTTAAAATAAATTTAAATAATGCAAAGCCTAGAAGCAAAAATGAAGGAAAAGTTCTACAGCATATTCCATATCCTATGTCCCTACACCCCTGGTAATACCATAGGATGTCAAAGAAATGAGACTATCAATTCTGCAAGTGAAATGAGGATGTGGAAGGAAAGTTATCTAGCATGAATATGAAAGACACCATATATTCCACTGTCATGGTTTTATGACTATGGCCTTGGAAGAGTGCTTTAATGGAGCTGGTATCTGATACCAACCTGCTTACATAAACAGAGATGGAGATGAAAGAGGGAACTTTTTATTTCATATATAAAATATGAAGTGTGTCATTTTTCAGAATTGCTTAGGATCTATACCCTTATTTTAAGGGAATACTTTATGAAGACTTTAATAAATTCAGTGTTCAAATTTCAAAGTCTAAATCTTACCATTGTTGAATTTACTAGATTTTTGAAAATTAAAATGCTGCATTATAGGAAGAATGATGTGAAAATATGTGAAAATTTCAATTGGTTAGTTCCTTTCATGCTTGATTATACAGGAGTAGAAAAATCTATAAGTCTTAATTCTGAAAAAAACCCAAAACAGTAAGAATTTGGGTTTTAGTTTTAGGAAGGGGAAATGCTGGCAGGAAGTATATCCTGCAATTTCAAATCTTCTAGAGAAGCTGAATTTGCCATGTTTTTGGTTAAAATCTCATATATAAATGACACTTTGCTATATGTTTCCCTTAATATTTCTCAGTAATTTTCCTCATATGTGATTTCCATTTTTGATTTTTTATTGTGATGTCCTGTGATCATCAAATCAAAAGTGAAACTGCATAAAAGTAAGAATACCGATGATGAAAATCATAAAAGTTATCTATGGAGATACCCAATATCAGTGTAATGATGGGAAAATTTCTGGAAAGTCCAATATGAACAAATATGATCAAAATTAAATCTCTTTTAGGCTTTCCTTTATTAGAAAAAGAACCAAAACCACAACNTTTTTCTCCTGCTACTTTCTAATATCTATATCATTCTTAGTTCAATCATCAATTGTTAATTTTCTTTGGCTTATTATTTTATATCTTCTGAACTATGTGCTTCTATTGTTTGACTGACTGACCCGTTATACTGAAATTGAATAAAATTATTATCTAGTTCCAGAGGCACCGTCAACTTCTTGCCACAAAGTGAGAACAAAATTTTGTCTTTTCAATGTGACCACCTGTTGAAGTCATCTGTGTTGATCATTGTATGTAACTGGTATTGAACATTATGACTGTAAACCATAATTGTATTTTAGTATTCAAATACTCTGTTGGAAGTTCTTATTTAATTTCCTTGCCTCAACTGTCAAAGAAATCCACTTTGTTAAAATACATATATATGTTTGCATATTGAACAAATTGTATCCAAGTGATTTTTCCCATTGTGATGCATCAAATGGGTTTATTCAATCGACATGGTGGGAAAAAGGAGAAGAAAAGCTGTTTGTTCTGATGTCCTTGTGGCAAAATCTAGCACAACAACATGGAACAGATTATTTGTTCCTTAGATTCATTTGAAATTGTAATTCCTTTAGTTTTCAATACATTTTTTTTTGTTTATTTGCTTTTGGGGGTAAGCAATAAAAGATCTGTAGGTAGTTATGGGGAAAATCTTCTAACTTAATTTTAGAAATATAGCTTGTACACTCCTAGACCTAAAACAGATTTTGGCCATCTCGTCTAGTTGACAGAGAAAAGTTACATTGTTCTATGAGATGAATTTTGGACCTCTATCTTGGGGTAAGTTTAACTGCACCATAAGCAGGTTGAAGGAATTCCACTAATCCCTTACTATAAATACCTTGTTTCAATTGCTTAATTTTTTTTTAATTATTTTTGTTTTGTTTTGTTTGTTCGCTTGTTTTCTTAGTTCATTGATATGTTTTCAATTACTTTTGGGAAATATTGTTTCCTGTTTTTCAGAGCATTTAAAACATCACTTAGTTACATGCTACATAGTTTCAAAATGTACTAAGTCACTAATTCACTAAAAAGTGTCTTCTGAGATTACTGATATTTCTTCAGAGATTACTGGCTAATTATAAAGTGATCACTCTAATAATCTATCTAGACAGCTTATCTCTTTGTTTTTGTCATCAAAACTTAGATTGTCAGAGTCTCAAATGGCTTCTTTCTGTGCAGGCTTCTAAGACTATAATCAATTCTAATTTTCCCTATTTTCAATAAAATCATTGCCTTTTCCTCACTCATATCCTGTACTTTCTGAATTTTATTATTCTGTCTTTCTCTAGTACTCTTTTTTATCTTTATATCAATTATTTACTGTCTCTTTTCATTCTGCAAGTCCTCCCTGAATAACCCCCCTTGCTTATATGGATTTAAACTCCATTTCTAACCAAATTAACCTTAAATGTATCAATCTTTCATATTCTTCACGTACAATCTCAGATTTTATTGGTCTCCAGTATCTCTCTCACAGCCCCAGAAAGGCAACACAGTAAAAACAGATCTAATTTTCTTCCTGAAACCTTATTGACTACCTTTGTTCTTTGCTGTGAAGTTTATAATTCTTCTTGTCTTTAAAACCTGAAACAGTCAAGATTTTTTTCTTCCTTTCCTCCCTGCAGACAGACATTAAGCAAAGCCTATTGCATTCTTCTAAAATTTACCCTTTTTCCCTCCTGCTAACAAATTGTAGATCTATACACTTTAGTTTTGATCATTTAGATGCTTATCTCAGTAACATTAATGGCATCCTTATCAAGTCTACGGGCAATAATGTTAATGGCACTATTTTTTTGCCTACCATTTTGATTGTGTGTTGGCGGGGTTTTTTGGGTTTTGGTTGGTTTTGGGTTGCTTGTTTGTTTGTTTGTTTAAGTTATGGCACTGTTTTTCCTAATTCTTTATGACTCATCTTTAATAAAATTGCAAGCCCTTGATTGCAAACATAACACAGAGTATGATAACTTTCTTGGTCACTTTCGATTTTCCTTGTATATTTCTTTCCTTCTCTTGAACTATGAATAACGTTAGGCATACTTGCACTTGTAAGGCACTGCCAAGCTTTATGTCCTGTGTACTGCAAAGATTATATTGGTCTGTGAAGCTCAAAAGCTGTTCCACATGTTCCTGTACCCTCTCTTCTACTTGCCTTTCAGATGTACCTGTCTTCAGGAGCTATACTTTCTGAATAACATATCTTTGGTCTCACTTACGAGACAAAAATGAGTACCAATCAAGCATGTAAACATGTGCATCACCAAGACTTGTCAGCAAAATCAGATGAGCTGATCTTTACAATGTGCTCTTTTTTAATTCATGACTGATTACATTATTGCCACTTTCTTTTGTAGTTCTCACTTGTGACGTTCCACTGTATTGAAATTAAATTAAACTAGAATGTTCTCTACAAAAAGGCTGCGATGTTGTAGAATTTATGAGTGTCTTACGGAAATCTAAAATAAATTGTTATTTTGTTTGCCTTTTAGAATCATTCCTACTTCTGTAACATAAATTAGTACTCCTGGGAAGGCAAATATTTTCTGATGAATATAGCAGACGTTGTTTATTACTACCTGGTGTGCTTAACTGGAATGCCAGTAGATAATATTGGTTTGCCAACCTGCTGTGAAAAAGGGCATAGTGGCAAAAAGATTAATCCAGAGTAGCTGTGAAATGAAGCATAAGAAAAACCTTATCCTCTTAATCTTGTGCATGAAAACACTGGATAGATTGATTGTCCTGACTGAAGAGAGTGAAATCTTGAACATTCCGAATTGTTGTACATACATAATCTTTGACCATCAGTATGCATTATAACCATCCACTTAGATGACATTATTCCTGCTCACAAGATGACATGACAGTTAGCTAGGACACAAATGCAAGTTCAGTTACTTGGCAGCCTTCAACTCGACAAGAGACTTTTTTCTGTTGGAAAGACTATAATTTTAACCTCCAGTTTTTCACACAGACACACCTATTCATACTTGTATGACAAAAATTCAACGTGAAAGAACCGCTAGTAAATAACTCTGTAACCAAAAGGGGTCAGATACAGGATGTCAAAATAGATCTTCGGATATTACCAAGGTCCACCTGGCAAAAGTAAAGAGATACAGGTAAGGGGAAAAAAAGGTGAGTATTTCCCTTTTTACTGCTGTTTGCAGTGTTCAGTTGCTTAGAGTAACATAAAGCCTGGAGATAGATTATCTTAACACTTTTCCTTGCTTTTTGCCAAGGCCATTGATAGGAATTGAATTCAAGCAACATTAACTTTAAGTTAATGACTTTGCTCTTTGTGTGTATGGCAATGTGAAAATATTTCCTGATGTTGTTTGCTGCCAGCCACAATGTGCTATGCAGGTTGCAGACCAGCAGTTCAGTTTCTAATGTTTAGTAATTGCTATGTAGCTTTTTATTCCTGTTTTTTTCAAAAAGAAGCCTGGTATCTAATTAGGGTAGGGCCCGTTGCAGTCCTTATTTCAGAAACAAAAAAACTATTAAGCACCACTGATATACTTTTCATTTGGTTTATTATGAGAAAAGGAAATGCAGAGAAAATTAGATGCAAGAACCCTGCATCAAGCTTATTGGTTCTTAACATACAATGTCCCTTTGTGTCAGAATGTCATAAGAATATCCTTATGAGAAACCTATGTAATTAGGAAAAATCTCTCACTCTCATAAAAGATTTCCGGTTTTTACAGAATAAAGTGGAAGCAGGTTGTAAGGCATGAAAGTGTTCACTAGGTTTTAATAACATTTCCAATACCTCCAACAATGGTCACAAGTCTGTATGAGTGCCTTTTATTGTTTTTATTTTCTTCCCTGCCCCATATCTCTGAGGACTGTGAAGCAGAAATTAAAAACATTGCTGTCACAGTTAAGCAGAAGCAAATGAACTGAGCTGTGAACATATTGTCCAAAGATGCTTTAAGGTTATGCTGTAAAACTGGGTTCACCAGTACCTGAGTGGAGGAAGGGCTCCAATTACGCTCATAAGCAATGAAAGAAACTCATTGTCCTTGGAAAATGCACCAAAAGTTTTGTCTGGAGTTTTTGCAGATAATACAATTTCTGTGTGAGTGGAGAGTTGGGATTTTTTTTTTTGCAGTAAACTGTTTACATTTTTTATATGTTTAAAGTATTGGCTCAAGTGAAGAAGAAAGATTGCAAACTGAGACACTCATCGCAGAAATATTTTTAACTACTAAACTCAAATAGAATTCTAGAAATTGTTCTCTTTCATGAGAAACAATGACCTACATTTTTTCAAAAGAGCTGACCTTAGGGACCTATCACTGCCATAGTGTTATTTTTCAATGTTGAACAGAACCTTTATTATAGAACATATTGGGTTTTCAATAAAGAAAATAAATCCTCTGCCAGAAGAAGAAAAATGAATTACAAACCACCTTTAAATGGAGAACCTTTCTTTAATAAGTGTCCTAAATTATCCTAGGTAGCCCAGTGTCTCAGAAATTATGCAGATGCTTTCACATCAATTTTGTTACAGGCTGCCATAAAATATTTATAAACTGCCCCATGTGGCAAGACAGTTGAGGTCAAAACAAACTGAAGCATTATGTAGGACACAATGTATTTATAAAAATTCAGAATCATTAGTCAGTGTCCAAAAATGAAACTTAGTTATGCTCTGTTAAAATCCTAAATAAAATATCTGTTGGTGAGTTCTGCAAATATATGCTGAAATGTTCTCCTTTGTGAAGGTGCTGCAGGAACTTTTTAATGTTTTTTTCTTGGTTCAAGCTGTAATAGCAAGATTTGTGCAACAGAGGTTTCCTGCTCATACAGTGCATTTAAAATGCATTTCAGGAGTCTATGTATATATTCATTTCTGGCCTCACCATGATGCTAGGAAACAGCCATTTTGCCTTCATGATACCCATCTTCAAGATATATCCTATTCACAGTTGCAACTGAAGCAAGTTGACATCAAAAGATAAAGCCATACAGTGAGTTAATTGTCAGTTTGTGATTTCTCTCAAGCAAAATGTTCTATGGAAATTAGCTATGAAGTACCTATTGTATGATACTGAAAGATGTCCAGTATTTCTATGCATCCAGACCTATTAATGGGATCTTTTATATAAACTTACCTGTATGGAGAAAAAATCTAGGTACATACGTTTTTTTGCTCAACTAAAAACGAAACAAAAAATTATCTGGATTAAATTAATAATTAAATAAATAATAATAAAAAAAAAAAACAAAAAAACCCTTCTTTTCAAAAATTGTATATTTCTATTTATATATTCAAAACAGTCCAAGTTAATAACTGGTTACTACTGTACATATATTTAAATAATGAAATTATTTTTCTGTTGCTTACTTAGACCATTAATTATACACTTAGTTAATATTTCCCCTAACTGAGTAATGATTGTACTTTTTTTGTCATTGACAAGTGGAAAACCCTCAGTGAAAGAAAATCATAAAAAAGGAAAGAATCCATTCTTTATAATCCTTATGATAATTTCTAGAAATAGTGGCAAAGTACGATGTTATAGTGGATTAATGAAAGTTAAAGAACCTGAGCCTGAAAGAAACTGCAGACCTCTGCTGAAGTGAAAGTTGGAACATTGTCATATAATGGATGATTGTACAAAATCCCTCAAGTCAAGGTAAAGCTGGCGACTGACTAGTACAGTCAGTGTGTTAGGATAGTGATGGCAACTCATACAACGTATTTGGGTTGCTCCCACAGTGCCTCTTTGTAATGCATTGAAGACAGCCATTCCTGGTAACTCTTAGACATCATTCACAAACCTTGAATTTAGGTAACTAATAAAATTAGCTTTTCAGCATATTCCTTTTACTTCTTTCTGTCAAGATTGTCTCTACTGAAAGAGATGTATTTAAATGCACAACAACAGAAGCAGGAATACCTAATTGTATTAAGCTTAGATGATGGCTGAAACTCAGGGCAAGAATTAATTATAGTTATACTTGGGGGAAAAAGAAAAGTACAAATTATTCATTGTATATAGACTCCTATTCAGGAAACTGAGAAAGACATTTAGAAGAAATAGGCCCAAATATATGAGTGAATATGTGAGTTGTCAAATAGATACAATTTTGCCCATCAACGATTCTGACTCATAGTTCCCAGCCCTATGTGACCCAAATCTCTTTTTCCATTTATATTTGTCTTTTAATTCACTAATTTGCCTTTAACATAGTCTAAGATGATTAAGACATTTAAATTTATTCACATCTTCAGTCTATTTATTATACTGCGCTTCAAGGGCAAGGAGTGGAGTGTAATGGGGAATAAGATTTTTAAGCCAGGTAGACACATTCTCTCTCTGTTGTTTCTGCTTTCACTATTCACCAGTTTCTAAAACCTAAGAATAGACTTTCACTCAAATTCAGGTGGCAACATTAATGACTACAGTTTTGAGAGAGCCTGGAGCCACCTCCAATTTTAATCTTAAACAAACAACAGGCACAAATAACCAGTAGAAAAAGGGAATGTTGCCTGGTTGACTAATAAGTCATTACTTAGTTTCTTACTTTCAAATACAGTAACCTAATTTGCTTCAGTTTATATTTTCCTTTACTAAAAAAAAAAAAAAAAAAAAAAAAGGAAAAAGAAAAAAAGTAAAAAAAAACANAGTAAAAATACAACTCTTTTCTGACCTCAAGGCTTATTAGAATAAATTGTGAACTTCAATCTACCATTCAGACTTCATTTAAGCATATACTGCAAGTGACCTTCAGAATATAGTCCTACGTTTAGTAACGACTCCTTTCTTGAACTCTAGCAGCATGGAGACTACTATAGTCTTGAAATAAGCATCCGTGCAGTGTATGGAAACATACATTTCAGGTCTCCAGTGCAAAATCAATCCTTTGGATAGTCATCAGGTTTATTTATGTGATTTAGAATACATCTTTCAGTGTGACAACAAAATATATGTGTTAAATATATTAATTGCCAAATTATTCTTTGTTACTGTTCCTCCTTGGTACATTGTATGTTCCCACAGACAAATAACTACATATGGTCATAAGCAGAACCAGTCATCAAAGTGGCCGATTTTCCTGATTTTTAGTCTCTTTTCATCCATCAAGCTGCTCAGGAAAGCTGAAGCAGCTGCAAAAATTGAGCCAAAAATTCAATTAGAGACAGTTATTGTTAGAGGAATAAACAAACCTTTCTTTTTTTTTTTTTCTNGAAAAGAAAAGAAAAGAAAAGAAAAGAAAAAAGAAAAAAACACAGCTAAAACCTAAGTTCTCCTAATCCTTCTTTCTTTCCCAGGCTAAAGATACTTCTACAGGGAATATGTTCAGCAGAATCAAATATCCTTTTAAGCAAAGTGAGAATAAAGATCCAAAAAAATATTCCAGAATAATTTGAAGTAGAAATGCAAGAGATTAGTTGGTTTTAGGAATTACCCAAAATGTGAAATGTCATTATAGTAGTATGCTACAGGAGCAATCTGGTAAAGAAAAATGGGCTGGAAGATCTTGTACATCTTTCAACTCCCCATAGAAAATATTAATTTTGTGATTGCACATATGGGTATAAATATTTTTTTCACTTGATTTTTATGAGAAATATACTCTAAAATATATTAGAAAATTGTAACATCAGAATGAGGGGAAATACAGAGAATAATTAGAAATTTATAGAGTTCATTGCTGTATTTTTAAACCAAAGATTCTGGTTTAGCACCTGCGTCTGATTATCATGAGTCATACAAAACCGTCTTTTAAAATCCCTTTCTGGATTTTGTAATAGCTGCACGAAATACCAGAGTAACTGGAAAGTCATGGGTGGGCTTAATACATGGAACTGTTATTTCATTATTACTTTAAGTTTTTTCCATATTCTGAATTATTTTCTTCTGCTTTCTTGTAAAAATGATACTTTTTTTTTTTGATCTGTTATTTTGAGGCCTGTCTATCACAAGCTTATTCAGTCATGGAAAGATTCAGGATACATGCTTAAAACCACGTAGGTACATAAATTGCAAAGAGCTGACAGTTATTTATTTATTTATTTATTTGTTTATTCGGTTGGTTTAGGTTCTAGCTCTTTGATACTAGACTGAGATAAGTCAAAATCTCTTGCAATAGTGCTTTGTTTGTAGGACTTTGATTTTAGCATATCATCCAGACATACAGACAATGTTAATTATAAAGGGAACCAAGCCAAGAGCTGTGTAGAAAGTTGACTTTCAACAGCATTGTAAATCAGGTATAGATGTCTACCTGACTTTTAATATAAGCACAGACTGATAATGCATAGGTCTTTCCAAGTTGCATCTTCCATCTTCCAGAACTTCATTCCATCACTGTGCATATAGCACTGAGATTGCCAAGATCACATGCGTAGAGCAATTAAAATCCTCTCTCATGTGTCACATCATACTCCACATGCATGTCTTGTTATGAGTCTACATATATTCTAAAATTAGAAAACCTACTTCATTTAACTTCTGGCATGTTGTGCAATTAGGAAACTTCAGTAAAAAAAAAAGTTAATCCATGCCTAGTTAGAAAGTTCTTATACTGAAAATGAAGAGTGTGTGAGCACTGAATATATTTTGACTATAAAAGTCTCTTCTTTATTTTGTTTTTAAAGTCTAAATGATGTGGATGGAGAATATACTTGCTGTCTCACTGTGCCTGAATTTGTTTGGGGTTATGATTGGTGGTGGGTTGTTTTTTGGGTTTTTTGGGGTTTTTTTGTGTATTACAATAATATTTTGTTTTATAATTACTTATTCTTTTAAATCACTTTTCTTCTTAGATTTGAGTTGTATTTCCATGACATTTCAACCTAAAGTGTTATTTCTTAAAATTAGGGCAAAGTAAGGTGTTCCTCAGTGTAGTGTAGTGTCAAATATCATGTTAGGATTTCATAAACAAGTACATTTCTGTATGTATAATGAATAATCCAGACTTAGGGCGGGGTTGTAGAGGAGGTAGTCATTTCATGAATTCAAGGTGATCCTAGATTATTTACTTGACAGGGAAGGACAAATAGTTTTATTTGTTATTAATGGATGCAACACTTCTAACGTTCACTGATAAGACTAAAAGGTTAATATAGTGGCATGCAAAGAAAAGCACAGTGTCAATTGAGTATGAAAAATATTTCTGCAATGTGAACTGACTCCTTTCATAAAGCCATACATCAGAAAGTAGATGTTTGTTTCTGCACCAGATTAGCCCAGATCCATATTCTACATAAACTAATTGATATATTTCAGTTTAATTGGCATCCAGACAACAGAGATAGAAAGTGGTTTTCTGGAAACTGTTGGTAGCCTCATATACAAATGACCTTCAGTCTCAGGCACAGGTTCTGCAAATGTGATGTGAATTTATTATGGTGTTCAGCATTTATTCAAAGAGACACAGTGAACAACAAAGTCAGAAGGAATAAGGTTATCCATCATCTCCACATAGGCAAAGAAAAGGACCCAAACCTAATTCTGTAACTTAATTACTGCTTTGGTTTGCAAATTCATTAATATGAAGCGTATTTTAAAATAATTACATTATTTTGAATTAGTAAACAGGATACATAGTAATCATATTCCAGTGTTAGTTTTTAAAATTTTATTAGAATTAGGAAACTGCAATATGGAAAAAAGAACCTTTTAAAAAAAGAAAAAACAATCCCTCTTCAAAAACCCTATATGTATTTCTTGCTTATTATACTAATTCCTATATGCCTACTTGTATTCTTTTTTTTCAAATATTTTGTGTATGTTTTTTTCTCTGAATCCTGCAAATACTTGTGCTTAGCTTCACACAACCTGGGCTGTGGAGTTAAGTTAAAATTCCTGAGTGGCTGTATGCCATCAAAGAAACTAGCATGAAAACTAGGGGAATAAATAGTTTCTTTCTTCCTAACCATGAAATTTGATTCATGTTTACCATTTCCTGTTCCCATTATAAACTTTTTCATGAAAACAAGTTATGGAATTTAATGTAGGTTTTACTGATGTAGCTTTCAGTATGGAACAATAAAACTTCACCTTCTTGTATCTTCCATAGAGCTTATTATCTCCTCTTTCCTCAGCTGGGTCTGCTTATCTCAAAGCGTGTAAGCTTTGTCCAACTATTGTCCATACTTTTTTTTCAGTAATTTCTCATGACTAAATAGGCATCCGCTGTGTCACTTGCTGACTACTACTTAATAAGCAGATCTTATGAAAAGTTTTTTAAAAAAAAGAAAGTTCTGAAAGAAATAATCGCCTGACTCTATGTGTTCGTATTTTAAGGAGGTAATAGAAGGAACATAAGAAAATGTACACATTAACATAATTTCAAATCTGAAATTGGTGACTGCAATTTATCAATGCTTACTATTCAACCATCTCCAGAGAAGTTCAGTTTCAAAACCAATGTGAGTTAATTTGCAAATTTAATTTAATTCTAAAATTGGAAAGACTAATTTGTGTATGCCTTTTCAGTCATTATTTCTGCCATTTGAAGAATTTTAAGAGCATGGTTTCTTACTAAACTTCATTTTTAAAGCACATCTCTTTCCTTACTTTGTACATTAAAATTTTTATCAATAAATAAAATAAAAGTTGGGGTTGTCCTTCATTCCCCTTGTTGATATCTGGCCAATTAAAATCTTCCCTTTTCCCCAGATTCTATGCTTTACATAGTTCTTACTATTTCTCACAATGACCAAAGCTTCTTGATTTGTTTTCTACCATAGATCACAGCACTGAAGCAACCAGTTTTCCGTCAGTCTCCCTTGATCTTTTGAACCACAAAGTAAATACGCATCTTTGATTTTTAATGAAACTGGTTTGTCCCCTTTCTGTCCTTCATGAAAAAGTTTTACCCTTTAAAATTAAAAATCTAGTTACACCATTACCTGGATAAAACCTCTGGGCACATTAAGTAGCAGTTTTGATGACAATTTTTTTCTTTCATCTCCTTCTGATTATTTCACAATTTGATTTGTGTTAGTATACGGTCCCAATTTGTTTTGCATTAGTATACAGATATATAAAGTTTAAGCAAATTAATTCACCATGCTGTTTCATGTTCTTATTGCAAATAATCCTATCTCCTCCTTTTGAAATACTTATATAAACTAGGTTTTTTTGTGCTTCCCTGTGAGCTTTTCTCACCTCTTCTGCTCATGATTACACCAAATTTAAGTCTGAGGGAGATTTTCTACCTACCCAAAAAATTCTTACTTGCCTTTTTTCAGGTGACAGAATTTTCCAGAATGAAAAAATAAAAAAGCAGTGAAAACTCAGCTGGCTGAGAAATTTCAGGCCTAAATTTACAAAAGTGCTGCAGTGGATTTAAGGGTCCCACTGTAGTGTAAAGCTCAGTAGTGTTGGGCAACTGAACTCTCCATTGCATCACTGAAAATCATAAGGATCACCTCACCTCTTGGCATGATTTTAACGTGATCCAGCAGTCAAATATTTTTGTTGAGATTTTATATAAACTAAAGTGTGTATTTGCTGAAATGATCAATGGGGCTTATGAAAGTGCTCTGCCCATCAGCCACAGGTGGGGTGCCTCTGGGAAAGCGTATGTAAGAAAGGACAAAAATCCCCAACAGATAGGGAGGGGAATGAGAAATAACAGAAGGAGGATGAGGGTGAGAGAAAAAGGAGGATGGAAAAGAAGAGGTGTTCCATAGCACTGGAACAGATATTCTTGTAGCCATGGAAGGACCCCACACTGAGGCAGATTTCTTTTGCTGAAGGACTGCAGCCCATGGAGAGGACCATACTGGAGCAGGTGAAAAGTGTGAAGAGGAAGTAGAAGCAGAGAGAAACCATTGTGATGTGACTATAACCCCTCTCATTCTGCCTGTGCTGCTCAACGACTGCTCAACCATGGGACAGAGGGGTCAGGAGCAAAGGAATGAAGCTGACAGAAGAAAAGAGAGGAGAAATGGTTTGTTTGTTTTTTGGTTTTTTGTGTTTTTTTTTTTTGTTTTTTTTTGTGTTTTTTTTTTGTTTTTTGTTTTTTTTTGTGTTTTTTTTTTGTTTTTTGTTTTTTTTTGTGTTTTTTTTTTTGTTTTTGTTTTGTTTTTTTTTTAATGTTTATCTTATCTGTTTACCTTGTTTCTTACTACCCAAATTTATTTTAATTGGCAATAAACAATTAATTTTGCTGAAAATGTTGAACCTGTTAGTTGGTAAGTAATGTCTCTGTCTTTATCTTGTCCCATGAACTTCTTATCTTATTCTCTGCACTGTTCTGCTTAAGAGGGAGAGTGAGTGGCTGGATGGACATTTGGCTGTTTGCTAAGGTTAACTCACCACAACATAATCAGTATTTTCAACATGAGATTCTACTTCACCATTGTATCTTGCTGGCCTACAGAGCTCTTCTGAGCTATTATTTAGATACCATGTTGCTTTACTAAACTGCACATTAGTAATGGGTGAAATGGTGTTGTATAACATGTAGAAGCTATTTCATGGGCAAAAAAAGTTAAGTCATTTGGCCCAGTTTTGTCTGCATCAGTCCTTCTAGTCCTTCTGCCTAGTCCTGTGGACCAAAATGAGGTAGTTTAGACTTCCATCTTTTTATGACTTTCAGACTTACTGCCACATTTTCCTTAGAGATGAGGGTAGAAGTTTCCTTTGTTGTGACCACTGAGCAATGCTACTGGATAAAGGTTCAAAATCATGTAATTCTTAGGTAAACTAAAATAGAACTTAAATAGTAAGAAGAGAAAAAGAAAATATATTTTAAGATTTGCCAGATTAATGTTCAATTCTTAATAAAGCTCTGAAGATGGCAAACAAAAAATAAACATGCTTGTGTTTTGCTTCTATCCTGGGCAGTCTTTCTTCCATCTATTTTTGTAAACTTACACATCACCGTAACAGAACGATAAATCTTTTTTCCCTCCTTTTAAAGTGTTTTATTTATTTTAAATGGAAGTATACCTTGGATAGTGTTATTTATCCTCCATTTGTATATCTCTTTCAGTATCTTACTCCACCAATGGGGAGTCATGTGGAAGACAGACAACCCAACTAATAGCAATTGTTCAGGTTATAGAAAAGTATATGGTTTACTTCATAAATGTCCGATCTGACATTTATGCAATGCAACAAGTTTTGTACAGGCTACTTTGGGCTAACTCAATAAAGGACTATAGACCAGCCTAGATGTTTCAGCTTGTAGTTTATGTATGCCTGGATAGTGGTGTGGAAATCAAAGGCTAGGGTTGGACATCCAAGTGACCTTATGGACTGCAGGTGCAAGTAATTGCTTCACAGATCCACTGTTTCTTTTAAAACACAGAAGTAGTTTGAAGGTTTACCTTCTTAGAGAAGAACCTAAGAGATTAAGTCCCTACCCCAATAAAAAGATTATGCTTTACTCTCTGTTTTACCTCAGTCTTCATGTCTCTTCCTATCTCTTCTAGCATCTATCAGAGAAATGCTCAAATCAATAGATAAGACAGAAGAGGAGGATAAAGGTCTCAAGCAGTTATTGGTGCTTTGCTTGAAGAAGTCCTTCATCTGGGCGTTCTCTATGCAGAGACTTGGACTTGCCAATTTTGTATTTTTCTGTCAGAGTAATGGGGGAAAATTGCAATTGAAGTTGTTCCCCTGCCAGCCTCCGCTGCCTGCTCACCTTTTGTGCCTCATTATGCCTTAGATTAACTATTTCTGAGATTTGATACATTTCTTCCAGAGAAATGTTGCAGGTGATATGTCTATTGCTGTGTGAGATGTAAGGTAGGATGAGTTGAGGAGATTGTCTTCCACAGGGTAGGTTTTGTTACATGGCAGAAAGAAATTTGACTTTCACAGATAAAACAGGGGGAAAAGGTGATATTGGAAAGGTAAGAGACAGCTACAATGAAAAAAAATGTAAAAGAAGGGACAAAACCCTAACTGCAGTTCAGTTAACCCAATGAAAAACAGCACAAACAAGATTTTTTTGTTGTTTTGTTTTATATTAACTTGCTTACATTTTTTCCCTGTGGTTTCTGTGATTTGTGGTTTCAAAGATACTTTTTAGCTGAAACTGGTGCAAATTTAAACAGAGAGAGGACTTAGAATAATGTAACTTTTTTCATCTGTCCTACCTATTTAAGTACGTGCCAGCTCTTCCAGTGTATAACTGGCACAGCTCCATGAGAAATCTGAGGAATGATATTGATTTACAGCAGCAAAGGACATAATTGATCAGTTTCACTATAGTGGCTAGAAATAAAAAGAAAATTATTTGGTCTTATTGTAAAATGATTTATCAGAATTTTGGTTTTTTTTAAGAAATGTAAAAAAGCAGCAGAATAAGAAAAATATTTGCTGTTATTATTAAAAACAATATGTCAGGACTATAATTTTTATTTTTTAAAACCCCCACAATTTAACAAAAGGAATAATCAAAAACTGAATGCAACTCAAAATATCAAACATGGTCAGTGAAACAGGAAAGTAGGACTTCATATCTCATCGGCATACAGCAAACTGGTGTTTTATAGCATGCACATTTGCATAGGAATGTTGAACTTGAACTTCCAGGAGTTTGTCTGATGCTGGTTAGAGTTCTGAATTTCAGAGTACAGTACATTAAACTAACACTTGTGGAAAATTGATAGCTGTTATAATGCTTCTGAGCAACTGCTCAGCTTTATGATCTCTAGGCACTTAAAAAAACTGTCCAATCACATTATCAAAGAAGAAAAAGCATTTACACATATGAAACCATGCCAACCTGATTTGGTTTTCTATGCCTGTGGTTTGTTTCTAAAGTCATTCAATTTTAAAACGATGATCTTATATATTGTTCATTTTTGTGTTTATTTTAAAAAAATTATAAATTGCATGAAACAAAAAAAAATTTAATTCAGTTTTGGTATGTGGCATCATAGTGAAAAAAAGGAGGATGAGGGGACAACTTATCACTCTCTACAATTATATGAAGGAGTTTGTAGGGAGGTGGGCATCTGTCTTCTTTCCCAAATAACAAGCAATGAAAAAAGAGGAAATGGCCTCAGGTTGTGTCAGGGGAGGTTTAGATTGGGTGTTAGGAAAAATTTCTTTACTGAAAGGGTTATCAAGCACTAGAACAGGCTTCCCAGGGAAGTGGTAGAATTGTCATCCCTGGAGGTACTTAAAAGACAGGTAGATGTGGTGCTTTGCAACATGGTTTAGCGATAAGTTTTGCCAGTGTTAGGTTGATAGTTGGACTTGATATCTGAGAGGTCCCTTCAGACCCAGACAATTTCATTATTCTATGATTTAATTTTATATCAGGTTTCGTCTTTGCAGTCTCTTTTGAGTTATTCCCAGTGACAGGATGAGGGGCAAAAGGCACAAGCTGGAACACAGGAAGTTTCATTCAAATATGAGGAAAAACTTCTTTCCAGTGAGGGTGACAGAGCAGGGAGGATGTGTAGTCCCCTTCTCTGGAAGCCTTCAAGTCCTGCCTGGATGCAGTCCTGAGTAATGTGCTCTAGGCGACCCTGCTTTATCAGGGGAGTTGCCTAGATGTCCTCTAGAGGTCTTGCTTATCCTGACTTGTAACATTATTGGCCTGCATTTTTTGTTTCTATTGTTTGTTCTATTGATTAGGAAATGACTTATTGTTAGGTGAAGGAATGATGCAACGTAAATATCAATTATGGGTCATTTGGATCTGCTTCGTTGCTTTGAAGGGAGTACTTGCTGTTTGGAGTAAGATGTTCTTTAGCACGGAACTATGATGGTTTTTTTCCAGCCTTACATATGCAGCACAATTCTTACGGTTCAATAGGACTTTATACTTTCTTCTTCACTCTTTTTCTTTCACTGCTGCTGTATTTTGAAGAACAAGTCACTGAATGTTTCTGACTCAGGCTTTCTCACCTACAGAACTGAAAATCAAGAATGTAATAGGGATGCAGGGAATAGTCTTTTTAAAAAGTCTTGAAAGGTGTGTTAGTGACAGTTTCAGAAATTCAAAATGTATTCCCTATTTTATCTAGAAACATATGCTGTGTTCTAATTTTTGTGCCGTTTTTTTAAACAGACAGACATGATTAAAAAACAAAATCTTGTATTTTTACCAGCAGATATTTTCATTAAAAGGGCTATAATTGACCCCTGTTTTCTCTGCAATGCTAGTACATATAAGTATCACTGTGATGGATTTCATTTCCTTCGTAACAGCCCCAATGGTGCTGTGTTTTGGATTTGTGAACAAAATAGTATTGAAGACATACAGATGATCTGGCTTTTGCTGAACAGTGCTTGCACAGAATCAAGGCTGCCTCTGTTACTCACTCTGCCTCCTTCCCAGGGAGGAGACTGGGGATGGGAAGAGGGTGGCAGGGAATGTAATGTAGACAGCTGACCAAAGTGATATTCCATGCCATATAGCATCACATTGGCAATAAAAAATGGGGGGAAGAGGCTGGTCTGGGAGGTAGCTATTGCTCAGAGATTGGCTGGGCATCAGCTGCTTCTAGGAGATGGTGAGAGATTGCCCTTGTGTTTTTTCCTTGCTTTTTTTCCCCTCCTCTTTCCCTCACTTATGAAACCATCTTTATCTAAACCAAACAGTACTCTCACTTGTGCTGTCCCTGTTATCTTTCTCCTGTCCTACTAGAAGGGGGTGTGAGTGAGCAGTTCTGTGGTGTTTAACAGCTGTGGTGCTTAGCTGCTGGCTGGAATCAACCCATCACACTTACCAGTGACCCAGCCTAACTGAATGAGTTTTGGAACCAATAATAGGGGTTTAAGAAGTATGCAGTCCTCAAGGAGTTCTTCAGAGCAGTGCTACATTGTCCAATGTCTTAACTTTTCAAAGGTAAAATAATAATTTGCCCCTTAACTGCTTTTAAAGATCCAAATAGTCCAAGATCAGTTAGCCTTTATTACTAAGAAAATATTGTTGTACTGATATCTTTTGCTTCANGGTGCTTTGCAACATGGTTTAGCGATAAGTTTTGCCAGTGTTAGGTTGATAGTTGGACTTGATATCTGAGAGGTCCCTTCAGACCCAGACAATTTCATTATTCTATGATTTAATTTTATATCAGGTTTCGTCTTTGCAGTCTCTTTTGAGTTATTCCCAGTGACAGGATGAGGGGCAAAAGGCACAAGCTGGAACACAGGAAGTTTCATTCAAATATGAGGAAAAACTTCTTTCCAGTGAGGGTGACAGAGCAGGGAGGATGTGTAGTCCCCTTCTCTGGAAGCCTTCAAGTCCTGCCTGGATGCAGTCCTGAGTAATGTGCTCTAGGCGACCCTGCTTTATCAGGGGAGTTGCCTAGATGTCCTCTAGAGGTCTTGCTTATCCTGACTTGTAACATTATTGGCCTGCATTTTTTGTTTCTATTGTTTGTTCTATTGATTAGGAAATGACTTATTGTTAGGTGAAGGAATGATGCAACGTAAATATCAATTATGGGTCATTTGGATCTGCTTCGTTGCTTTGAAGGGAGTACTTGCTGTTTGGAGTAAGATGTTCTTTAGCACGGAACTATGATGGTTTTTTTCCAGCCTTACATATGCAGCACAATTCTTACGGTTCAATAGGACTTTATACTTTCTTCTTCACTCTTTTTCTTTCACTGCTGCTGTATTTTGAAGAACAAGTCACTGAATGTTTCTGACTCAGGCTTTCTCACCTACAGAACTGAAAATCAAGAATGTAATAGGGATGCAGGGAATAGTCTTTTTAAAAAGTCTTGAAAGGTGTGTTAGTGACAGTTTCAGAAATTCAAAATGTATTCCCTATTTTATCTAGAAACATATGCTGTGTTCTAATTTTTGTGCCGTTTTTTTAAACAGACAGACATGATTAAAAAACAAAATCTTGTATTTTTACCAGCAGATATTTTCATTAAAAGGGCTATAATTGACCCCTGTTTTCTCTGCAATGCTAGTACATATAAGTATCACTGTGATGGATTTCATTTCCTTCGTAACAGCCCCAATGGTGCTGTGTTTTGGATTTGTGAACAAAATAGTATTGAAGACATACAGATGATCTGGCTTTTGCTGAACAGTGCTTGCACAGAATCAAGGCTGCCTCTGTTACTCACTCTGCCTCCTTCCCAGGGAGGAGACTGGGGATGGGAAGAGGGTGGCAGGGAATGTAATGTAGACAGCTGACCAAAGTGATATTCCATGCCATATAGCATCACATTGGCAATAAAAAATGGGGGGAAGAGGCTGGTCTGGGAGGTAGCTATTGCTCAGAGATTGGCTGGGCATCAGCTGCTTCTAGGAGATGGTGAGAGATTGCCCTTGTGTTTTTTCCTTGCTTTTTTTCCCCTCCTCTTTCCCTCACTTATGAAACCATCTTTATCTAAACCAAACAGTACTCTCACTTGTGCTGTCCCTGTTATCTTTCTCCTGTCCTACTAGAAGGGGGTGTGAGTGAGCAGTTCTGTGGTGTTTAACAGCTGTGGTGCTTAGCTGCTGGCTGGAATCAACCCATCACACTTACCAGTGACCCAGCCTAACTGAATGAGTTTTGGAACCAATAATAGGGGTTTAAGAAGTATGCAGTCCTCAAGGAGTTCTTCAGAGCAGTGCTACATTGTCCAATGTCTTAACTTTTCAAAGGTAAAATAATAATTTGCCCCTTAACTGCTTTTAAAGATCCAAATAGTCCAAGATCAGTTAGCCTTTATTACTAAGAAAATATTGTTGTACTGATATCTTTTGCTTCAGAACTGACATTGACAGATGAAGCAACTTTTTAGTGTCCTAAAACACAACAGTGAAAGTAAGAGCTGTGTAACTATTGATTTTTAAAAAGCTGATTAATTTTTACTGACAAATATATTTCATCGTTAATTATTTTTTCTTATATGTCCAGGGTAATTATATCTGTGTCACAGTTTTAACATATTTTTAATGCATAGTAGGAACATTAACATGATAGAGGTATATCTACCATGTTAGACAGATAGATCTAACATGATTTACATAGATCTAACATGATACATTAATTTCTATAAGAAATTAATAAAAAAAATGTAATTCCATTAAGACATGTATATACCATAATTAATAAAATGGAAAATATTTACTTCCTAAAGCTATGTTCAAGCAATTTATAACTAACCATTTCAAAAGCATCACCATGGACTGTCTTAGCTACAAGTGCAAAGTTACTGCTGCTCATTTGGCTTTTGCTTGGAAATTACTTCCATAGTATAAGTAAAAGGTGTTGAGTTTTTTTCTAGTGAGTGTTTGGTGTTTCATCACGCTGCTGATCAAACACATCTTGTCACTAATCGTGATGAACCTTAATCATGCTTGGTGATTTCTGAATATAGATTATCATGGATAAAACATCCACTGAAACATTGCTAGAATGGAAGAATAGAGATTCAAAAGGCTCATCATATCCAAACCAATTTCAATATATGCCAGAGTACCAGAGAAAGTTAAAGGAAGCCTTATACTATGTTTGTAAGCAATTGATGATGAATGCTGGTGGCAGAAAGGAAGAGAGTCTTTATTTCCAAAGCAGATTTTTTTCATAGTTACAGTAAGAGGATAATACAGAATATATTGTTTAATGTATGCATTTTTAATTGTAGAAAGTGGATTCCATATAAAAGGAGATGCTAAAAATATAGATTGTCAAGCAAAGTTGAAACAGAAGACTTTGTATGATCTAGATTTTCTCAGACCAAATGATGATTGAAATCTAGAATGAGGGAATCTACAGAGCTATTTTCTAGAGTCTTCTCGAAAACCCAGAATTAACCCCATGCAAAGTATCTGAAATCGGTCAGGCAAAGTAATTTAATATTGCCCACCCCTGCTATGAAACTTGCAATGTGATCTGGTTCTAGGGCAGGAGGAAGAATTCAGCAGCAGAGATATACAGTACAAAAGCATAGATGTGGCAAGTAAATAGTGCAAAAATTAATGTGCAGCGAGGGTTAGCCTGTGGCAAACAATAAAGTAGAAGAATCAACCAAGATTTACTGCATGCAATGCCTGTGTGCTAACCCAGTGTTTTTACTTGGGGTGTCTTTGTGTGACTACCCATGTTGTTCAAAGCCAGAAGCATTTTTTGTGGTGTAATTACCTTTTATTTTCAGACATTATCATGATCATGAACAATTAATATTAGCAGAGATAAAACATGATGATGATCCTATGAATTGAATTGAATTGAATTGAATATTCAGCGGTAAAAATTGCCTTTTGTGTTTGCAGTTGTTGCAGTGGTTGAATTCATCAGCATCTCTAATGCAAATATAGTAGGTTCCATCTGTTTCTTCCGACGACTTGCAACAATACAATAGTAATTATATAGATTCATTAAACAGATCTTCTTTTTTCATCTGTGGTTGTTCAATTTTATTTTTCTTCAGTCAGTGTAAATTAGGCTGTGTAAATTCAATAGTTTAGAAAAACTGACCCTAATTTAAAGAGAATCCTTTTGTCCAATACCTTCACAGGGAAACAACATCCGCTTCTCACCTTTGGGAAGCATTTTTCCTTCCCCAAATCAGTATTTTTTTTGACATATCAACAAGATATAATGATTTCTTTATTGTTGCTGTTAATCTGCTACATTTTAAACATTTACAGCTCTCCTACTACGTTTGGTTTTACTTTGTTTTATCCCAAACTCTTCTTTATTTTCTTAACACTTATACCCTAAGAATTAACTTCCCATTTATCTAGCTTGTTGCCAAAATGTTGCAGAGATTACTGAGTGGGTTTTTTTCACCCAAAAGGGATTCAGACAGCAAACTGCAGCAGAAAGATAGCTGAAGTTCAGGCTGATGTCTGGAGCTGATGAATTCCATCAGAACAGTGAAGGCTTCTGTCTCTGGGGAAACCTGAAATGTATACAACACATTTCTGCAGTTTTACTGACTGTTAATGATACAAATGCACGTTCCATGAGGCAGATGAGAAATCTGGCAATGATTTTGGTGCCAGGTTACTGTTTGTTGAAAAAAAATCAAGTAGTCTTTCCTTGGTAGAATGTGTATTCCTTAGCCCTTACACATACTTCTTAGCACCACTTACAATCTGGTTATTAAAGAATAATAGAACTCTGGGAATTTACTTCTGAATGTTTAGATCTTGGTTTGATTTTTCACTCCTGGTTGATAACAAATGATGTATCCAGAGACTGATGCGGCACTACATACTGTAGAACAGCAATGGCATTCTCTGGGAATTTTCATCTGCAGAAACACTATTAACATTTTCTTCTACCACAACATGAGCGGAAATTGTGTGTGCACCTGCGGTGTGCATCACCATTTCTTCTTAACATAGAATATTTGTTGTTTTTTCTTAATGCCCATCATAAATTTTAATTTGTTGATTAAATTTCCTAGGGACTTTTTCTGTACTTATCCTTGCATGTTTCCTTATTATCTTAACTTTGTAGACATGTAAAGATACAGAAGACAGTTTGTGATTCATATAAGATTTTTTGTGTATATGTGTATACATGCCTAGGTACACATACATACAAATATTGGCTGTATAGTATGACCAGGCCAATGCCAAAACATGGAAAAGGGATATATAGAGATTTGTTCATATTTAGATGTGTGTGCATATAGATACATTAGTGTATACATATTTATGCATACATATAGATATTTTGCATATGCAAGGAGAAGTGGACCTTCCATGACATAACCTGAAGGAATCTGTTAGAGGAGAGCACTCGATAAAATGGAGTCCTTCTTGTGCTACTGATACATTCAAAGTTAACAGGAAAATCGAGGCAGCAAATGGACAATATTATTTGCAATATTCAGACAACAAACACAGCAATTCTGTGACCACAACAGCATGTAAAAGTAAATGAAATAAGATAGAGGAAATGTGAGCGTGAGTGCAACAGTTCCAATGTTGTTAATTAGTCTGTATTCATGCTTCAGTGATGCTGCAATTATGCTACCTCATCCTTGCACAGGCCTATTGTGCAAATGCTGTCATTGTGCTCCTAGTAGCATATAAAACAGTGCATGATATGAGCCACCTACAGAGATATCATTACAATTGTGTCAATTCAACAGTATGCTTCTTGAAATTTATAATTATTTGTCTTCACTGAGAGGCATTTTGTGAACCTATTACTAGTCTTTTTGATGTTAACTTGATAATTTCTTTTATGTTATATTAAACACCTGCCACTAAAGCTAAGATAATTGTGTACACCTAGTTACAAAGTTTTCAAATGACGATCAAAGTCTACACCTACTTTTTAATAATTGTATGGGTGTCAGGACCTTTTTTTTCCAATTTTCAATAAATTATACTAGATATTTTAAAGTGCTAGAACAACAAGGAAATATTAATCTATGGTATTATGTCTGCCAAATGAAGGAATTTTTTTTTGAAATATGTTTTCACTGCAGAAAGTCTAACGTGTTTCAACAGCAAAAGATCACATCCTAAAATGCTGGTGCAAATAACACCAAAAGCACCTTTTCCCAAGAAATGTTGTATATTTAAAGAATATATTTCAAATACAGGAGTATTTAATTCTGAATGAAACATTTGACTGAGATACTCCCTCATGGGGACTGAATCCAGAATTTCTAGATGACAATGAGTTTTTGCAGCTTGAATTACAGAGGTAGATCTGCCAGTTAATAGGCAGTGGTAGTTTTAGAAATGCTTTATTAACCCATATGTGCTCTTCTGTTAGCTTGTTGTTTCTAAAAAATATAGATTAACAGAATTATCACCATTGTCACAGTCTCCATCTCTTGGTTTACCAAGGAACATGCTGTATTTTGAATCACTTTCCTTCAGCAAAAAAAAAAAAAAACATTTTTTTCTTTTTTTCTTTTTTCTTTTTTTTGGTAAGAATTGATGTAAAGTATAAGCAAATGGTAATTTGTGATGGGCAGCATCAAGCAACTAACAAAGAGTTATTTAGTGAGTTTACAATATGGAGTGGCTCACATTTCAGAAATATATCTCTGCAGATGCACCACTGTGCAGTTTTGCAGCTCAGTCACAAATGAGGTGTAACAAACTTTGAAATTAACCCTTCCTTCAATCTTTCCCTGATAAAATTCAGGTAGAATTTCAGTTTTATAACGCGCCTGGCTAACTTGTCATTTGAGCAAAGCAATATTGAATATTTATTCAGGCATTCAGAAGTATTTAAATGACCCCTGGACACAGCAATTTTGGTCTACTTGTATTTAATTTAGGTCCAGTTACTTTGAAAAGCTATTCTGTATTTATTCCTGCTTTCAAATTATTCCATTCAAAACATGTCAGCATGTTTTGTTAAACATTTATTCTCTTTTAAATAGTTACATAACTGCACACAGGTGTTTTTTCTTAAGATTTTTAATCTAGTAAATTAAAAAAACCCCAAGGATTATCTTTTAAAGCCTTAGAGAGTTGAGTCAACCCACTGCAAGAACATTGAATCACAATTAGTACTTCCCAAATTGTAATCTGTAAACCAGATGTATGATCTCTCAGCATCAACCAAATTCAATATTTTATATACATTATTACAACAGTACTTGTATTAATCAGTTTTTTTCTGCTTCTGGAGTTCAAGATGCACTTGAAATTTGTGTAAACACAGGCACAGATATAGATACAGATATATTTTTATTTATTTTTATGAAAAAAGCTACAGTAAATAATTTAGCATATACTGACATATAAGTCTATTTTTTTTATTTTATTATGGTGTGTAGTTGATTATTTATCAAAATAACAAGATTACAAATATTAAAAGAAAAGGAAGTTGCCTTACAAGTTTCCAAAATGTGTCAACCCTGATCCATCTTAAAACATCGCTGAATCATATTCCAAGAAAATCCTCTAATTTGTGCAGTACTATATAGTAGTAACGCAAAGTTAAGTTGTGAGGATGAAGAAAAGATATGATGAGGAGCATTCATGAATAAATTAACATAGAAGGAAAATGGGGAAACCTAAGGTGATAGTTTTCACAGAAATGTGTTCTTTTCAGTGGAATTTTACAAGTGTGTCCTGAAGTTCATAGCGAATTGCAGCTGAGTAGAAAATGTACCACCACCTGGGGCTTTCTAGTCTTTGTTTTTTTTTGTAATGGTTGGAAAAAGACAAAGACCTTCATTTCATGAAGAAAGAAGGTAATGAGTCACTTGGGGGAAAATATCTAGAGATGCAGTGTTCCATAAGATGTCTTTAAATCAATTGTAAATGTCTTTCTAAAGAAGACAATCTAACACCTCCAGATACATGTGCTTGATATGCAAATTTCTTGATCAAAATGTTTCTTATAAATTAAAAGTCTATTAAGTTTTACAGATACAGGTATATGTTTCTAGTGAGTCATACCATTATATATTGCTTAGAATTTCAGAGGTAAAAATCAAAAAACAATCATGAAAATACTGTTATAAAGAGACCACTACTGTAATTTTAGTGATATCTTACAAACTATCCACCACAAATTTCAATGCTAGTTACAGACAAAGAGATTAGAGATCAAACCTGATTCTACAATGACTGGAAAAACTTGCATTATTACTACTGCCTAGCCCAAATTGGATTTAGCTGGTACACTAAGGTTAGTTAAAGAGCCTCTGCTACTGTGCACTGTTAGAGTGGAAAAAAAGTACAGAACACGTATATTCCCAAATAGGTTTTAGCCAAGACTGTAGGAGAAAAAAACCCAGTTTCTTCGAAGAGTGATAAATTTTTTTCAGTACTGCTCAATTCATTATGGATCAATATTGACCCACATTTAAATTCTCAGCCCATTGCAGTGTGCAGCAATCATTTCTTCTGACTTTGCCAATATAACTGTCTCTACCACTGGCGAATACCTTAATTCAAGAAGTTATGAATAGACAAATGATTAGAAATAATGCCAGTGAGCTAATTGGGCATAACTTGCTACAGCATAAAATACTGGCTCTTTGCTTTTCAGTCTGTCAACTACACTACACTGTCAACACTACCAGCAGAAACCCATTCAAGGGTTGGACTGGACTTCCCAATTCTAGTCATAAGAAAAAGATCAGGTCAGAATACAGTAGTGAATACAAATATGAAGAAGCGAGCAGTTCCTCAGGTAGACATTGGTGGAGTGACAGTTTATGAAGATGAGGTATCAGGCCCTAACATTGGAGCTCTTTGCAGGAAATTGATGCAGCTGGGGCAAATGAACAGCTATGATGGGGACCTTCATCTGCAAGGTATCAATAGGCTGGAGGTGGAGGAGCTGAGGCTTGCCTTTTCATGAACATCTGTGTTCTCTGACACACCTAGGACTGCAGTCATGTTAATACTCTTGTTACTACTGGTAACTGAGCCTCCTCATTTAGGAGTTCAAGTGCAGTTCCAAAGGCAAAAGTTTACAATGGATGTGTAGGAATTAGCCCATGAACAGAAAGCAATTTCATCTCCGATCTCTTTCTTGAAAGTGAACACATTAGAAATATCTATCAAGAAAATTTAATGCTATTGCCAAATAACAAGAATGTTTTATATTTTCAAAACAAAAGGTATTTCTTTATCTTATTAAGGAATTGTACAGACAAAAACTTGATAATCCCCATTAATTCTTAAATAGTCCAGTGCAGTCAAGAATGAAAATGACATTTCTAATAAAATAAGCGGTAGGCAGTTGAAGGATGTGGTGATCCAAGTATCGATTGCTTGTTACAAGATGTTTCATTAATGTTAATGCTAACCAAACAGTTATGCAAAGCCCTAGAAAGAGAGAATAAATGACACTCAATATTGGTAACACAAACACACACACACAAAAACACCTAAATGAATTTCTGCTATTACAGATTTTCACCTTGAGACAACCTTGAATAAAGATATATAAAAATATAGCTATTTTATTGAAAATAGATTCTGGATAGGAAAAAAAATATTTACACTCTAAGCATCTTTGACATAAAGTTCAAAAGAAGAAACTGTTCAAGATACTCAGTTTAAGTATAGCAGTTATATGCAAGCCATCCTTTCTTCAACAGCAAATCTTAAAATNTATATTATATTGTATAATATAGTTATTACTATACATTTTATTGTATAGTATACATTATATTTTATATACTATATACTTTTAATATATATTTGAAACCTGTTCTTTAATTAATTCAATCAAAATTGGAAACCTTTTTTGTTTTCTTCCAACTTCATCTAGAAAAAAGGAATTCTGGTTTTGAAATAGTTTACCAGATAATTGTTACGTTCTTCAGTTTGTCCCTTCATATATTATTTTTATGTAGCTGATGAAGCTCCAGATTTATCTTCTTAACAAAAAATAATAATAAGAATACACATGAAAAAGTAATG
>VXBJ01005146.1:104155-119927 GCA_013400055.1 Nycticryphes semicollaris
ACCTGGGCACACTGCTGGCTCATGTTTAGCCGGCTGTCCACTAACACTCCCAGGTCCTTTTCTGCCAGGCAGCTTTCCAGCCACTCTGCCCCAAGCCTGTAGCGCTGCCCGGGGTTGTTGTGACCAAAATGCAGGACCCGGCACTTGGCCTTATTAAACCTCATCCCATTGGCCTTGGCCCATTGATCCAACCTGTCCAGATCCCTCTGTAAAGCCTTCCGACCCTCAAGCAGATCAACGCTCCCACCTAGTTTGGTGTCATCTGCAAACTTACTGAGGGTGCATTCAATCCCCCTGTCCAGATCATCGATAAAGATATTGAACAAGACCGGCCCCAGAACTGAGCCCTGAGGGACACCACTGGTGACTGGCCGCCAACCGGATTTTGCTCCATTAATCACAACTCGCTGGGCACGGCCATCCAGCCAGTTTTCCTTAGGTTTTGACTGCTTGGACAGTCTGAGATAGCCTTTATTGCCAAACAAGTGAATTATATCAGTAGAGTAACCCTGTAGTGCATGAGTCCAAAGGGAGTGCAAATGGCAGTGGTGTTAGCTTGAGAAATACATGTACTGAAGAAAAAGGTTTTGCTTCTACTGGCAGAATCTCTGCTTAAAGTCAAGAAAAAGTAAGTCAAGCGATAAAGTCAGTGTTCCCCTGAAATTAATTTCCTCTTTTCTTCTTCCCAGCACGGTACTCCCCAGAATTAATTACTCCCCAGAATTAATTATTAAAACTATTCTCTCATAGGCTCCTGTGAAAAAAAAAAAAAAAAACCACAAACAAACAAACAGGCGGCAAAATTTTGACAGTGATTCACAACTGTATTATTGGATATTGTACATGATTCACCTCCAAGTTGACAGGATGTACTATAACTAGTGAAGGGAAATCATGCTGTATAACAGAATTAATTATTAATCTACAGTTACATTTATGCTTTTCTGTATTAGCTCCTCAGCACCTTAAGAACTCAACTCTGCTTGACTGGACTGAGATCCTGCATGTTTAGAAACCAAATTAAAAATAAATTTGTGGGCCTGCATCCTGTGAAGCATTAAAGTTTCTAGTTGCACTGTTACAGAAATATTTCTGTTTAAAAATAATTTCAGGAAAATATTACATCTTCTTTATCTCTTCATGAAAGCTTTTGAGTGTTCAAGAGAGAGGAAAAGATTTATTTTGAACAAAGTAAGAAATCGACTTGTCTGCTGTATAACTAAGTTTCTTTACTTATAAATATGAATTTAAGGGCTTTTCTGCACTTCGTCCTCAAGAGAAAAAATAAAAAACTGCTTCCTGGTATGCCAAATGCCAGTCTAATTGTTTTGACTCTGTTACATTTCTCACCACAAAGAAACTCATAAGAAAATATATGAGGTTAAAGATACTCTTTCCTTAGAGCAGAAATTTTATCCCAAGTTAGGTCTTCACAATTTTGTCTTAGAGCTGTGTTCTCACTGCTGGTGTTTATTCATAAATTGCATACATTTGAAGGAAAGAAACACAAAATCACGCTTTGATGAAAAAACATATTTTTCTCACGTTGAATAATTGACAAATATAACAGAAATACTTATAAAACAAGTGAAGTAAACAAGAGCAGTTAATGTCTTCTGAAATTATTTTTAGGATCTTCTTTAGATTATGACAAGACCTTTAAGGGCTAATATCTAAAGCCACATAACACTTAGATAGGGAAAAAAAAGGCGGCAAAATTTTGCTAGTTTAAATCAATCAAATATTGTACATAAGACATAATTTTATGACATTATATCATTTTCCTCAATGACTCCTTTTTAGTTTCCTTTTAAATTTCAAGGGTTGTTTTTAAGAGCAAATAATTATGAATTAAGTTCTGAAAGTTCACAAACTGTTTTGATATCAGAAATCGTGCCCTCATATGTTGTTTCAACTCTGGGACAAACACTTTATAGTAAAAACATGTTAGTGTGAAAATTTTCATTTTCTCTTTTTTAGATAAAATGAATTTGTAGCAAGCTGATTTATGTCTTTCATTTCCAATGAAAAAGTGTAGCATTCTTACAAGCAGAAAAGCAAAATTTTGAAAAGGAAAATTAAGTGTAAAAATATAATCACAAAAGAGTACATGCAGCAGAGATTGCTTCACAAATTTATGTACCACCATAGCAGGTAAATGTTGGACCACCCAAAAGATAAATACTTATTTTCCTATTTGTAATAAGCTAGAGAAAAAATACCCTTTGTCAAAAAATGTTTTGTAAATGTATTTATTTTGTCCCCTAGCATTTAAAAATAATTAGAATAATAAAAAATAATCTACTTTCTTTGCTATTCAGAGCAAGAATAGCAAATATTGCTATGATTCATGCAGCACTATACTGCATTTCAGAACCCACAATTAAATTTTGGGGATCTTGTATAACAAGTTCATTGCAGATTATCTTCTGTGTTTAGTGACTTTCTGTTCTTAACTATTAATTACAACAATTAAGAAAAAAAGGGAACAGAGAAAAATACGAACTGACCAATGCTGAAAGTTCTTCAGGAATGAGGCTACCTTAAATCACATTTCACTGAAACCACGTTAAGATAAAATAAAGATTCATTCATCATATCTGAAACATCAGCACACATAAAAACATAAGTTATGTGGCTGAAGAAATGGAAGAAAACATGTAACATTATAGAAGAAGATAACATCAGGAAAGCCTCTCATTCACTCATACAGCCATGTTGTTGTTTCCCTCTAGATGATTATAGAAGTTTCAGACATTTCTCATGCTTTCTCTACTGTTCCAGGGTTACCTTACCCATGTCCTTCCGGGGGATAGGGAGCAGAGAATATACCAACACATGCTTACACCCAGAATTCACTCTGTTCTTCCCCTGTGGTGAGGACTGTCAGGTAATGCTCTTCATTAACATTAAAGTGTTTCTGTACATATGCAAATTTCCCTTTATTATACTAGAAATCATCCTTTGCATGTAACTGGTTTGTAAACAATTCCTTGCCTATTGTAATGTAAAATTCTCCTCACTTTCTTCTTTGTTATCTGGCAATCTGTGGAATGCACCTTTCACTGCTCTTGTCTGTGTCAGTCTGTATATTAAAAACATATGACATAAATATCTAACAGGTTTATTGTGTGTGTCTCATTATGGGCTCTTAAATGAGACTGGACATGAAAATAATTAATCGATTTGGGTGATTTATCTCACTGAGGTTTCTTTCAGATTGCCCTCCAAACTAATTAGTCCTAGAGTAGATATTTTTCTCCAATTAAATTTCTGGATCAAAAAGAACTTGGGAAATTTGGAAGCTATGCTGAAGACAAACAATTATTAATGAGAAAAAAAAAGAGTAATTTGTTTGTAAAAATGGGCAAAAAGAGCAAGGAGAACACAGCATTACTTTGATGGCAGAACAGAACTTTATCTTGATAAGCATGTGAAACAATCATTGTTATAATCATACATAGTATGTGTTCAGTGTATCACCCGGTGCATATAGGTAGACTCTACCACAGAGGGTAAAAGGTTTCCTTGTTCCTTTTAGGAACTGCCCCACAGGAAAACAGAATGCTTTGGATACAAGTCTCTGTACCCCTTTCTGTGAAGCTCAATATTCTCTGCCTTAGTGCTTGTGTCTTTTACCTCTGAGGAATAGCTATGCACTGTATTTTCTTGAATCTCCAAACTTCATCTTAATCCACCTACAGTGAAGACCCTGACTGACCCTGGACAGCTTTGCCTTTGAGGAAGATTCATTTAGTTTCCTTTCCAGGGAATGAACTGTATCATGCTATGACTGTCTTTTTCTTCTGTGTCCTGAATGCCAGCTCCTTCAGCCTTCTTCAAAGTCTGCAACTACCCTAGAAAATTAGACAGGGCCAGACCTTGGCTTACATGCTGGCACTCAGTTAAGTACACTGTTTAACACTAACTCATTACCAGACTTTGACTTGATGCCATTCACTATTCTCCCAAAGAGTAACAAAGTTTATCAGCTTTCTTTTCTGGCCACTTTTTGCATTTGTCTCACTCCTCAGTTTACAAGTGCAGAGGTAGCACTGACCATGCTGGGCAGGGTTATTTTTTTTATGTGCTGTTGTACCACCAGTGGGATTTTCCATCAGATCAAGAGGTTTGAATATATCAGCAATTGCTATCTTCCTCAGTACAGAGTTTGTAAAATTGAACTGACAAATAGAAGTCTAATAAATAAATCCTTGCAGATTCCCCACTTTATGTGTTTCTCTCGCTCAAATAGTCTTTTCCATGTCTCTATATCCCTGTGTTACTAGGGGCAATGGAAAGTAAAATCAAGATGTTAAAGCTTTTAGATTAGAATCCCTAAAATGTTGTCTATATTTTAAAGAAAACTGCATTCTAAACATATTTTGATTTGTCATATGCTGGTCCCTGAATTGCTGCAATTGTCTGAAGTAGCTTATGATGTATTGAATCTGATACTAACGGAAACTAGTTTTCCATGTATATGTACACTTTTATATACCGTATTATAAGTGTGCATTTTGTAAAATAAAATCATAATTTTAGATTATTCAGGTTGATGGCTATTGTTGCTCAATGAGACTAAATATCATACCAGGAGTTGTATAATGAACCTATCATATTTTTCTGGGTTCTTGTCCCAGATGGAACAAATGGTGTATTTTTAGATGTATTTGAAGGCCATGTTTAAGAAGGTGAAAAAGAACGACTCAGAAATAAGTGGTCACATGAGTGATGATATAAAACCAAAAAATGGTCATATGAGCCTTGAAACAAATATAAACTTTATCCCAGTGAAATCATGCTAAGGAAAACACAGAAAATGTCTTCTTGGTTTTTATATTTATTTTATATAGAGTTGAAATCTTAAAAGTTTATATTTTTATTTCAGCTGGAAAGATCAGTCCCTTATCTCACAGCTAACTCTAATGCATGTCACCTGACACAATACTGCTACTAGAGTTTATATGGAGATTTGTGTAGTGAAGCATTGCAGTTTTTCTGTCCACATCTTATTTCTTCTAATCATAACCCAGATGTGTTCCCTTTCAGAAGACTGAGAAAACCAACATACAGAAGTAGACTGATGATTGTGCAAAATGCTGAAGTATTTCCATGCCAATGAAAAACGAGGTAGCCAGTCAAGCCATTTTTCAGTGTATGTGATATTTCCAAGTCAGAGGTTGATATTCAGTCCCTTTTCAAATACATCTCTCAATCAGTTTATGCTGAGGAAGAACGCTGACTCATTCACGAGCAAAATCCATTTATATTGGATTAAAATCCAAAGAGGAAAGACAGCAATCAAAATTCCAAGTTCCTGATTAGTAAAACTAAAACATTGATGTGTGGAACTTCCTGTGCAAAAGGCTACCTAAGATGGTGTTTCTTGAAACCAGACATTTTCTTTCTCCCCAAGATTCAAGTAAGGTATTGACAACTCTTGTACATGCCATCTGGTTGCCTTGTGTTCATCTACAGCATCTGCAGACTTATACAATTCACTCTACTGTCACTGCATTTTTAATAAAGTGCTAGACTAGTGAGATGATCAGATATACATACATATATACATATTTTAATTTTTGCTATTCCTTGTAGCAGTTCTCAGAGAAAATATCTAGTCTTAGCGCCTCAGGAATCTGCCTGAAATCCTTGGATGCAGGAGTAAGCTTTAGATTAATAGAATTTTTCTAGCATGTGAATGAAAATTTAAATTGTGGGTGAAAATAACTTTTGTTGGAATGTAAGACACTGAATAGTCTCTGCAGCTTTCAGAGGTTGGACCACCATAATGGCCCTGGGTAGGGCACTTCTTTGGTGTAAATGTAAACTTTCAAACAACTTTTACTGCTTGGATGTGTTTTATAAGTAGGTCTGAAACATGCCAATTTTAAAACTGGATTATAAGAATAAAGAACTTCTATTAAATCCCATTCTTTCTGAATACAGTTTAAAGTAAGTCCTGCTGTTGAGATCAGAGACAATTACATTGTATGCAATTTTCACATTCATATCCCATGACTAATTGGTTCAGAAATTCTGTGCTCTTAGCTTCCAAAGACTGGTACAAGGGGATAACACTGAGTTTGTCTGTAGACCTATAGCACATATAGCTTTATCTTCCTTTGTTTAAGACAATATACTTAGTTGGACTCTGTTGCGTGTATAATTAAAACCAAATATTTGTTTTATAGTCAATGTTAATATGTTGTATATTCTTTGCAATTGATATTTTAATATTACAGCAATAGAACAGAATAATGCACGAGCATTTTTTCAGGACTTAGTAGCTCTTATAATACAGACCTCATTGTAGACTTTTTTTTTCATTCACTTCTTTCCCACTACCTTCCTTTTGAATATATGGGGGAAAAGTCTTTACACCATCTACAATATGTAGCAGTTGTAGCTGCAACATTGATGCATAGTAACATAAAATTTCTGGATTTGGTCAAATAGTTTATTAGCAACCTTGAGCATACAAAAACCATAAGGTAGCTGTGGTGAGTTAACATTGATCAGCTACCAGATGACCACCCACTACCCCTACTGAAGTGGAGACAACTATATTCTAGGGTTTTTTAACCTGAAAAAAAAATCTCTGTGGTGGTAGACATCATTCTAGATGGTGGGGGACAAGTAGATAATGTAAGTAACTGGCTCATTTTTAAGTATCACAAGTATCGAAATTAAGGAAGCACATTATTACTGTCTTGTTTCTAATTAACCAAATGCAAATTGAGCACAGACATTTTTGTTTTGTTGGGTTGAGGTCAAGGAACAGAAACCACTCTGCAGACACCAAAGTCAGTAAAGAAGGAGGGTGAGGAAGTACTGCAGGAGAAGAGATTCCACTGCAGCCTGTGCTGAAGACCATAGTGGGTCAGGTTGCTCACTTGCAGCCCATGGAGTTCCACAGTGGAGCAGATATCTACCTGTATCCCATGGAAGATCCTACAATGGAGCAGGTGATGGGCCCAAAGGAGTCTGTCACCATGTCAGGAAGTCCAGTCAGGAACAGACTCCTACCAATACCTGTTGTTCCATTGAAAGGAGCCCACACTAGAGCATGTTTGCTGGCATGACTTGTGACCCATGCTGCAGCAGTCTGTTCCTGAAGGACTGCATCCATGGGAAGGACCCATGTTGGAGAAGTTTGTGGAGGACTGTCTCCCATGGATTGGGACCCCACAGTGGAGCAAGTGATAAGTGCAGAAGTGAAGGAGCAGCAGAGAAAATAAGTGATGAACTGACTGCAACACCCATTCTTCATTCCCCTGTGCTGCTCGGGGGGAAGAGGTAGAGAAAACTGGGAATGAAGTTGAGCCTGGAAAGAAGGGAGGGTAGGAGGAAGGTGTTTTAGGATCTGTTTTTCTCATTATCCTTCTCTGACTTTTGACTGATAAATTAAGTTGAGGGGGTCTTGCCTGTGGCAGTAATTGGTGAGTGATCTTCTTGTCCTTATCTCAACCTATGAGNTTGGGACCCCACAGTGGAGCAAGTGATAAGTGCAGAAGTGAAGGAGCAGCAGAGAAAATAAGTGATGAACTGACTGCAACACCCATTCTTCATTCCCCTGTGCTGCTCGGGGGGAAGAGGTAGAGAAAACTGGGAATGAAGTTGAGCCTGGAAAGAAGGGAGGGTAGGAGGAAGGTGTTTTAGGATCTGTTTTTCTCATTATCCTTCTCTGACTTTTGACTGATAAATTAAGTTGAGGGGGTCTTGCCTGTGGCAGTAATTGGTGAGTGATCTTCTTGTCCTTATCTCAACCTATGAGCTTTTAATCATATTTTCCTTCCCCCATCCAGTTAAGGAGAGGGAGTGATAGAATGCCTTGGTGAGCACCTGGCATCCAGCCAAGGTTAACCCACCACAGTCCTTTTTTTGGTGCCAGACATGGGGCATGATGACTTCAGGTAATTGTGAGAGGTAACAGGCAAAACATGGGTTGAACATTGCTAGAGAGCAAAGAGCAGAATGATTGTGGGAGGTTTTCTGTTGTAATTATGTTGAAGGGATGAGAGGTAGGTTGTAAATTGTACACTTGTCAGTGTTGAAATGATGTTATTTGATATTGGTGTGGACAATTCTTTTTGTTGATGTATACGAATTTTGTGAAGATTGTAGAATGTGTGATGAATATGTATTGTAATGATAATTCTTAAATATGTTATTTTTAGAGTGAGGGGTGTAATGGAGGAAAAAATGTTATTTTCAGACCCATCACAATATTACCAACTTCTATCACATAAAATATGGGAAGAAGTAGAAGAATCGCCTGAATCTGAAGACTTAGGTGAATATGTTTTCATAAAAGTAACAGTAATAATAATTTTCAGTTTAAACACATATAAATTAAAAAGTTGAACTTCCAAGTATAAATTTTGTAATGAATTTGTTATTAGTTTCTTACAGTTTTGCCTGGTTCATTGTCATGCAACTAATAGAGTAATTATAGAATTTTTTCCTACAGTGAATGCTCTATTATTAATTGCAAAATACTGTGCTATTGCAGTATGAAATGTGAATGGAAAATTACTTTTTCTGCAAAATTAAGCTTACATCTTAAAATTTCAGCAGGGAGCAACTGTTTTGTAAATAAGATGCAGCTGTTTTTTGATATTTAGTTCTCACAGCAATAATGGCATGAACCTAACTGACAAAACATTGACTCCCTGCTGCCATTATCTATTCTTATTTCAGCTACCATGGCAGAAGCTGCACAGGGGATTGACATTCCATTAGTGACAAAAAGAGCTGAATGTTCGTGAACTACTACTGATCGGAAGAGTTTCTAATTTACAACCTTTTGTCCTAGGACTCTATGGAAGATCCAAGCAAAAATGTAGCTGAAGTTAGACCAATTGAATTTAATTTCTAATTATAATATTCTCTCAATATGCACATGTGCACAGTGGACCATTTGAACTTCTGTATAAAAAAAAGACCTGCACACAACATTTAACTAATTAAATAAGAAATGAAATAATGGGTGAGGCTAGATTTGGGTTTTCCTGTTACTCTGTTTCTTAATGAATACTTTACCAGTATGCCATACGACAACAAAGACGTTTCAAATAAAGACCCTAGAGTTAAAAGGGACCCAGTATAAAATATGACCCAGGCCTTCAGCCTCTCATAATTCATTCAGTCTTGGCCTTCTGAAGATCATATTGTAAATGTAACATTGTCAACTTGTGACAGTTTCTATGTGAAGAGAATGAAGATAAACGCTTTAGCATTTCATGAAGGAATAATGCTGTTTATGTTTGTAGTGACTGTAGTGGTTCACGTTCCTGTAGTCTATTTGACTTAGAAGCTGAAGAAGGCTAATGGCAAATCAACATTGACAAAGGGTTCTTTCCTGGACAGTGAATGTGCAGAAATTCAGTAAAGACAACATTTTGCAACTGTATTGGCGATCTATTTTGGTTACAGTAGCTTCCATGTTGCACAATGACTCTCAACGGACACTGGCACACACTGGCCCCAGTAAGCAAAAAGATGACTGGAAAGCCACTGTTTTCATGTTTGCCACAGGATGTTCTCCATGCCACTTGAAGGACTGGTAAGTTTGTCTTCAATTTCTTTACTATTTCAAAATTACTGATGAGCAAGTTACCCCAGCTGAACCTGAGCTGCAAAGACTTTCTTTAGTCAAAAAGAGCTAACCTTCCCTTGTTGTATGGTGGTTGTTCTGACATTGATGAATGAGTGACAGCTATTATAGGTCTATTTTTTACACTTCACAGAATGATCCTGGCACCAGGCATTTAAGTTTCTGACTTTAAATAATGTGCACAGAAATATTTTAAATCTCAAACGAAATCCCAGAAGGTGATGATAATACATTAGCTATGTGGCCTACCTGAAGGCTCTGCAGCTCAGAACAGAGCATGGTTTTTTAGTCTTTCTGTCTTGGGGATCACTTACCCTGTGGCTATTTGACCTACCTAGGCAAAGCCTTGTTTGAGAGCCAAAGACTAACTGCAATGCCAGTGACTGAGAATTACTTTTATAAGACCTTTATAAGATTTTTTTTTTTTTTTAATTCTAGATGGGTTAGCTGTTTTATTGCCAACAAGGCAGGTTCCTCTAACAAAACTTGTGATCTCATACTATTGGCTACTTATGTGGTCAGTACCACTGAATTTTTATTTCAATATAAGTAGCACTTGAAAACTTGAAAACTGCAATACAATTGGAAATCAGTTTGAGGTAGAAAATCTCTTTTAAGTGATAACTAGAAGGTGGAATATAGTTTGTCAGAGTTTATAGTAGTTCCTAGAGGCTGGGTATTGAGAGAAATTATGTAGATAAAACATATCCTTGCAGGCTATATCATCATTGCATAACAGCAGGGAAAAAGTGTTCTAATGAGTATCTGTTTGCAAAAGTGAAGACAGAAAAGATATCCTAGTATCGTATTTCTAGAGCCAATTTAAATGAACGCTGAAATTGGCTTGAGCCCTTATACAGAATTTTGAGAATTAAATTTGTAAATCCTCTCCTAGGTGTTTTTAGCATGCTGAGTTTCCTCCCTATATCCAATGCTTTGAATGGATGACAAAATTATCTTTGTTATATAAAACAGAATGCAGCAACTAGAAAAATTAAACTGTACAGTAAAATTTAGAGATTGCTTTGTAAATCTGGGGCTTTTCACAGCCTCTGTAGCTGTCTCAGAGAACATACAAAACCCAATAATTTTGCCTTTTTTCTCCATCTACATTGGCATGACTAAAGCACTACACTGGTTCTTCAGACCAATGCACAAGTACTGCTGTTTTCAATCCAAGCTTGAAAGAATTTTTCTGAGTTTTCTTATTTATGCTAATAAATACTTTCAGTGAGGTGTTAACAAAAGGTGAAGTAAAAGTTACTGCCTCTAGAAAATAAGAGATATAGGTAAACATCCTTTTTATAACCCTCAAAAGGAAGGTGGTGTGTTGTAAAAAAAAATGATGTACTACAGAATCATATTCTTTCCTAACCCCTGTTTTTTGTACCTAGAGCATGAATTACTTCTGGTTTCTGAACCTTGTCTTTTCAAGGTACACTATGGTTTTCCCTTGTAGATCAGGATGCAGAAAAGAGATAGAAAAAATAATTTGTGAAAATTACTTCTCCAGCCAGGACTGTATGTCCTATGTTCACTGAAATTGTTGTTTGGGGTTTGCAGTGGTGTTTGATTTATCCTATTACAGAGACCTTTAGGTTCTGGGCTGCTGCATGACATTCAGGACTGATGGACCCATCAGTTTTCATTGTTCCTGTGCTCATAGTTCCCCTGACAGGAAAATTAAAGGTGCTGTCCCTGTGGTTCATACCAGTAAATTCTCAGGTTCCTCTGAGAGGAAGGAAGGACTGGTAGAGGATAATGACTTTGTCAATCTCCTTGAGGTATTTATTTGTCTGACCTCAGAAATTGAAAGATCTTGAGATCTGCTAGTAAGTGGTAAAATTAAATATTATTGATCAGAATGATAAGTTAATAAAGATATATTTTGGAAGATATTATTGGACTATATGCTATTTTTTGCATTCAAAAAATTATGTGACTTTAATTATTATTAAAAGCAACTCATGTATTTTATTTTCCCTCTGTAGTTTTCTCATAAAGTCTTTAACCTGTTCTTTCCAGTTACAAATTGTCAGTAGTCTTCTGGAAAATAATTTTCATTTATTTGTAGGAACATATACATAGTAGCCTCTCTCTCTAAGATAAGTATATGATTTCCTGTGAAAATTTTTTATCTATATGTCTTACCATTAAAGTTTTTAATGAGGCTCTAGGAATACAATGTAGTAATCATATGACACTGGGAAATATTATATTCGGTCTAGAATCAACAGCCACAGAAGATTCTTAATGTGCCATTAAGTAGTAAACTCACAGCTGTATGATAGTGTTTAAGTAACTGTTGAGCATAATAATTGAAAAATATATCCAGAATAAAAGAAAATATGTATAAAAGTAAGGAGAGGTCACTGGTTCATATTTTCTTCTTACATTTTATTTACCTTAAAAGTGTTCTTTAGATAAAGTAGTTAGCATAGAGTTTAGTCAAAAGAAAAAACAATTATGAAGTGTTTAAGAGAGAAGAGGATAATTTTGTGGGTACAACAGTTTCTAAATGCTGACCGGAGCGTTAAGATAGTACTAATCAGCAAGTAGCTTCAAAAAACCATTACAGATAAAACATAAAGTAGTAAAGAGCAGAGTATTCTGAACATAATGCAATAACACTAATGCTCAATTTCCATGTTAGAATGTTTGTTTCCACCATGTTAGAATTTTCTAGGAAAATAAACTACAATGACATTTTAAGTGATTTTTTTTCACTCCTAGCAAAAAAAAAAAGGAGTGGGGAGAGCATAAAAACTTCAGTGCTTAAACCTAAAAAAAGTCTTAACTCAGAATTACCTATTCTATTATGGAAAAAGGGTGGCTTTTCTGGGTTCAGGTAACCATTCAAAGACTCTTGGCAGGTCATTGCCGTGACTGAGAGATGGGATGCAGCTTGATGCAAGCGGAGTGTCGATTTATTGCCTGAAGTGGGTTACATTTATATGATAAAAACTTCCGTACATGCACCCATCTATTATTTGATTGGTTACAGGCTTTGTGCATGAGCTGTGCACGTGCTTAATCAACAATTATGATTGGTTATATGCATTTCATGTAATCGCTTCAGTTAGTTCTTGGAAGGTGCAGAGTGCTCTCTGTATCTTGCAGCGCTCAAGAACAGGCTTTTGCCTGTCTGTTCCGTTATCTGAACATTCTGTTTTTAATTGCTGCATCCTTCGCTATAACTCAGGAGTTCAAGGCTCTTCAACTTGCTTATCGTTCTACCATGGCTTACGGCCCACAAGTTCCAACACGTTCCTTTTTATCAACTGAGCAGCACTGGGGGTTTTTGCTGAGACCAGACAAATCCTGTCCCACAGGTCATACGCAAACAAAATGTTGGTATAACCCAAAAATATTATGGTCTCCTTGTCAAGGAGAGCAACTCCAGTATAGGTAAATCTGCACTAGGCAAGGAAATCACAGCAAAAAGGGCCAGCAAGGAGCATTTTGTGAGGACTTCTTGAAGCAGGTCAAAGTGGCTAGTCTGTGCTGCAAGTGGCAGCTTGTGGGCAGGCTACTGAGGCAGTGTGGGCACAGGCACACTGTCCTCATGCACAGTGAGGTAGACTGAAATCTGTCTGAAACACAGAGCTTAGAGGGTCACAATTAGTGGCACAGGATCTTGCTGGAGATTCATAACAAGTGGTGTTCCCCAGTGGACAGTACTGGGTCCAGTCCTCTTCAATATATTCATTAGTGACCTGCATGAAGGGATGGACTGTACCCTCAGCAAGTTTGCTGATGACACAAAACTGGGAGGGGTAGCTTTCAGACCAGAAGGCTGTGCTGCTATACAATGAGACCTGGAGAGGCTGGAGAGTTGGGCAGAGAGAAACCTGATGAAATTCAACAAGGGCAAATGTAGGGTGCTGCACCTGGGGAGGAATAACCCTCTGCACCAGAACAGGTTGGGGGCTGACCTGCTGGAGAGCAGCTCTCTGGAAAAAGACTTGAGTGTCCTAGCAGACAACAGGATGGCCATGAACGAGCAATGTGCCCTTGTGGCCAAGAAGGCCAATGGCATCCTGGGGTGCATCAAGAAGAGTGTGACCAGCAAGTCAAGGGAGGTTATCCTGCCCTTCTACTCTGCCCTGGTGAGGCCCCATCTGGAGTACTGTGTCAAGTTCTGGGCTCCCCAGTTCAAGAAGGACAGGGAACTGCTGGACAGGGTAATTTGGTTTACTTCAGTTCTATTAATGAAGAATAGAGCTCCTTTAGTTCATTTCAAGGTGACAAACAATTCATTTCATGTAGACAATTTTTTTATTGTATTTAAGAGTGGCTCCCACTTGTTTTATTTTTTTTATATATTTTGCCTCTATTGTACATTCTGTTTTCATGCAGCTATAATTCTGTTAGATTAAATTTTTCCTTCCAACCTCAAGATAGCTGTTTTTTTCATCACAGCTTTTGTGTTTCCTGTCTGTAGGAACCAATTTCTTTCTGTATTTGATTTTAGTATCTTCCAGTATATGCTTTGCAAATGAATAATTAGCATCTAAAATGCAGAAAATAATCTTTTCTTTAAAAATTCAAACAAAAATTAAACACACACTTTCTTCTCTTTCTGGGTTCCCTTACATATTGAGATGCGGAAAAGTAAAGCCTTGTTGCAGTTAATCATGCATTTTTAATCTTGGTATATAAAATGTTGTCATGGTTTCAGCTGGGATGGAGTTGACTTTCTTGCTGGCAGCTGGTATAGTGCCGTAGTTTGGATTTGAGATCAGAATAATATTGATAGTACACTGGTGTTTGTAGTTGTTACTAAGCAGCAAAGGCCTTTTCTGCTCCTCATACCACCTCACTGGTGAGTCGGCATTGAAGACACATTTTGAGGACAGCTGACCCCAAATGACCAAAGGAATATTCCATGCCATATGACACCATGTGCAGCATATAAAGCTTGGGGAAGAAAAAGGAAGTGTGGTGACATTAGGAATGATGGTATTTCTCTGGCCAAGTAACCATTATGTGTGATGGTGCCATACTTTCCTGGAGACAGCTGAACACCTGCCTGCTGATGGGAAGCAGTGAATGAATTTCTTGTTTTGCTTTGCTTATGTGCATGGCTTTTTCTTTACCTATTAAACTGTCTTTATCTCAACCCACAAGTTTTTCTTATTTTTCTGATTCCCTCCCCATCCCTGGGAGAGAAGTGAACAAGTGGCTGTGTGGTCCTCATTTCCAGCTGGGGTTAAATCATGACAGAGTATAAAACATCCTATTTCATTCTTAATCAGTTTTGGAATATAAATGACTATATCCTTGCTATCAAGAAAAATGGACAAAGCTACATAAAATGTGTTTAGACAAATAAACAGCAAATACCGTGGTAAACAAGCTTCCAAGAATGATTAAACAATAAAGTTCCAGTCTGTGGGTGAAATACCTCTGCAGATGGGTATATTCAAATTAAAAAGCAGTGACATCAGCTGTGACCCTACTCTCTCACCTAAGACCCCTGAAAAACCACAACTAGGGAAAAAATATTTTGCTTTGTATTTTGGGTTCCCCCCCCCTCCCTTTTTTTGAAGTCTTGTCTTTATTGGTAGTGCTACCTTTCTCTGTGTAGGAATAGAATGAACTATGTTTATCCTGTGTAAATTTTGAGATGCTCAGTTTCCTGGTCGCACTGCACATAATTCCTTCCTTATAGATATAACAAAGGACTAAGATTGCACCATTGCTGAAATAATGTCTGTGAAAGCAAAGACAGTTATTGTTGGTAGAAGAAAGTCTATAGAGGATGGGAGAATGCCAGGGCAGAGTTATATCTAGCCGTACATTCCCATTAGCCATTTTCAGCTCAATGTGTGAAGTCAGCATGTACACTTAATTTAGGTTTTATGCTGTAACATCAACAGTGAAGGGCTGTCAAAGACAGAGTCGATCTAACTAACCTTTGCAGTACAGATGCCAGTGTAAATGGGATGGGGGTGCACAGACAGTCAGAGGTTTGAGGTGGGCTTGCTTAGATGTCTCCTACAGAAAGCTCCTCAAAAGAGATCAAAAGGCTTTTAAAATTAATTAGAATAATTAAGCTTTTTAAAACTCAGAGTAACAAGGTTCTGCTAACCATAATCAACATGGAATTACCCAGTGTTTCATTGTTGGAAGGGACCTTTAAGGATC